>JBBPBX010088160.1:0-14552 GCA_038048925.1 Garcialebias charrua
GTTTGCATTTAGCTACTGTTTGGTTATTGTTGTTTTTTTAAGCTCCTATTTAGTTAATTTTAGATTTTAGCTATTGTTTAGTTCATTTTAGCTTTTCACTAATGTTTTGTTAATTTTACTGTTTTGATAGTTTTAGGTATTAGCTTTGGGTTTGCTACAGTCTTGCTAATTTTAGCTTTTATTTACTTTTTGTTACATTTTTGCTAATTGGAGGTTTTGCTAACTTTATAACTAGTTTTAGCTCTTTGTTGCAGTTTAGCACATTTTAATATTGGGCAACTCTTGCTGTTTGGGTTTTAAATTGATAATTTTGCTAATTAGATTTTAGCTACTGTTTTATTGGCTTTAGCTTTTAAGTAGTGATTTGCTGACTTTGGCCTTTAGCTGCAGCTATGCTCATTTTAGCTTTCAGCTACAACAATGATCAGGTTTTAATTAGTTTAATTAGTTTAGGATTGATGTGTGGTTATCAAATCAAAAGCTGACAGGAATAAGTCTCTCGTCACTGAATTTAGTTAAAATTTGTTTTAATTTTTGTTTGGTTATCAATCAAAAGCTGACAGGAATAAGTCTCTCGTCACTGAATTTAGTTAAAATTTGTTTTAATTTTTGTTTGGTTTACTTCTTTTATTCGGCGCCCTGACAGGTGGCAGGTTGTCGGCTGTTTTAATCTATGTTTGTATCTGATCTCTTCTGCACCTCAATTAGCTCCGTTTTATGGGTTGGGGGTTGTTGCAGCTGCACGTGTGTGTTCAGGTTAATGTTTTATCAACTCTCCACTGGCTGCTAAAGGGGAATTCATCTCACATAAGAGATGTCAGAAATTTTAAAACAGCAAAAAACATCATATTGTACAAAAACAGCCGAACTTCTGAGGCCTCGGTCAGAGCTGACGTGCTAAACGTGATTTGCTCAGACACAAATAAAACAAGTTATTTAATTTTAGTCTGATCAGATCTGAGTTCAGCTGAATCTTTAAAAGCTCCTTTCAGATCACATCGGTTACGTAATTCCTCCACAGTGTCCCTAAAATGTGCACGGCCAGGTGAGTGCACGTGCCACAGCGGTGCTGCTTGGCAACGGCGTGATGAGCGGCCTTCGGCTGATAATGAGGCTGGACAGGATGTGCTCTCCTCCGGAGTCACTCAGTCTTTTGACTTTAACGAGAAGCCTCGGCTGCTCTCTCCATGTGTGGGCAGCTAACAGCCGAATGACCGAGTTCCACCAGAACTTAATGAAAGGAGTTATTAAAGCTTCAGCGTTTATTTATGTCCTCTTCATTCAGCTCGTTGAACTCCTTCAGCTTCTCTTTCCTGCAGCATTTGTCCTGTTTGCATCACAGCAGGAAACAGAGAAACAGAAACTGCTTGAACTGCTGCGTTCTGAGTCACTTTACAGAAAGTTGTTGAAGCAAAATTGAGTTATTCAAACAAGCAGAACAGAAAGTGGGCAGAACATGCTAAAAGCTAACAGCTAAAAGCAGTAGAGCTGTGGCAAAAAAAAGCTAAATAAATGTTAAAAATGAGCAAAACAGCAGCTGAAAATAGCCAAACAGACCCTAAAGCTAAAATCTGAAGATAAGTAGCTAACTTCGGCTAAACTCTAGATAAAAGGTAAATGAGAAGTACGATAGCTTAATGTAAAAGTAGCAAGCAGTAAAAGTGCAAATTAGCAAAACAGTAAATGCAAAAATCAGAAAATAAAGCTAAATGTGGCTAAACTGGATAAAGTTAAAGGGGCAGAATGGTAGCTAAATGTTCGTAAACAATAACAAAAATGTAAATTAGCTAAAGATTAGCTAAATGCTAAAATCAGAAGATAAAGTAGCTAAATGTGGCTAAACTGTAGATAAAAGTTAAAGGAGCAGAATGGTAGCTAAATTTAAGAGTAGTAAATATAACTAAAGATGTAAATTAGCTAAGCTAAATGCTAAAATCAGAACGTAAAGTAGCTAATTTGGCTGAACTGTAAATAAAAGCTTAAAGGAGCAGAATGGTAGCTAAATGTTTGTAAACAATAACAAAAAATGTAAATTAGCTAAAGATTGGCTAAATGCTAAAATCAGAAAATAAAGTAGTTAAATGTGGCTAAACTGTAGATAAAAGTTAAAGGAGCAGAATGGGAGCTAAATGTTCGTAAACAATAACAAAAATGTAAATCAGCTAAAGATTAGCTAAATGCTAAAATCCGAAGATAAAGTAGCTAAATGTGGGTAAACTGTAGATAAAAGTTAAAGGAGCAGAATGGGAGCTAAATGTTTGTAAACAATAACAAAAATG
This sequence comes from Garcialebias charrua, assembly GCA_038048925.1. Lineage (NCBI taxonomy): Eukaryota > Metazoa > Chordata > Actinopteri > Cyprinodontiformes > Rivulidae > Garcialebias > Garcialebias charrua. The sequence continues at coordinate 2,280 of JBBPBX010088160.1, forward strand.
TAAATTAGCTAAAGATAAGCTAAATGCTAAAATCAGAAGATAAAGTAGCTAAATGTGGCTAAACTGTAGATAAAAGTTAAAGGAGCAGAATTATAGCTAAATTTAAGAGTAGTAAATAATAACTAAAGATGTAAATTAGCAAAATGGTAGCTAAATGCTAAAATCAGAACATAAAGTAGCTAATTTGGCAGAACTGTAAATAAAAGTTAAAGGAGCAGAATGGTAGCTAAATGTTCGTAAACAATAACAAAAATGTAAATTAGCTAAAGATTAGCTAAATGCTAAAATCCAAAGATAAAGTAGTTACATGTGGCTAACCTGTAGATAAAAGTTAAAGGAGCAGAATGGTAGCTAAATGTTCGTAAACAATAACAAAAATGTAAATTACCTAAAGATTATGCTAAAATCCAAAGATAAAGTAGTTACATGTGGCTAACCTGTAGATAAAAGTTAAAGGAGCAGAATGGTAGCTAAATGTTTGTAAACAATAACAAAAAATGTAAATTAGCTAAAGATTAGCTAAATGCTAAAATCAGAAAATAAAGTAGCTAAATGTGGCTAAACTGTAGATAAAAGTTAAAGGAGCAGAATGGGAGCTAAATGTTTGTAAACAATAACAAAAATGTAAATTAGCTAAAGATAAGCTAAATGCTAAAATCAGAAGATAAAGTAGCTAAATGTGGCTAAACTGTAGATAAAAGTTAAAGGAGCAGAATTATAGCTAAATTTAAGAGTAGTAAATAATAACTAAAGATGTAAATTAGCAAAATGGTAGCTAAATGCTAAAATCAGAACATAAAGTAGCTAATTTGGCAGAACTGTAAATAAAAGTTAAAGGAGCAGAATGGCAGCTAAATGTTCGTAAACAATAACAAAAATGTAATTTAGCTAAAGATTAGCTAAATGCTAAAATCCAAAGATAAAGTAGTTACATGTGGCTTACCTGTAGATAAAAGTTAAAGGAGCAGAATGGTAGCTAAATGTTCGTAAACAATAACAGAAATGTAAATTAGCTAAAGATTAGCTAAATGCTAGAATCAGAAAATAAAGTAGCTAAATGTGGCTAAACTGTAGATAAAAGTTAAAGGAGCAGAATGGTAGCTAAATTTAAGAGTAGTAAGTAATAACTAAAGATGTAAATTAGCAAAATGGTAGCTAAATGCTAAAATCAGAACGTAAAGTAGCTAATTTGGCTGAACTGTAAATAAAAGTTAAAGGAGCAGAATGGTAGCTAAATGTTCATAAACAATAACAAAAATGTAAATTAGCCAAAGATTAGATAATGCTAAAATCCAAAGATAAAGTAGCTAAATGTGGCTAACCTGTAGATAAAAGTTAAAGGAGCAGAATGGTAGCTAAATATTCGTAAACAATAACAAAAATGTAAATTAGCTAAAGATTAGCTAAATGCTAAAATCAGAAAATAAAGTAGCTAAATGTGGCTAAACTGTAGATAAAAGTTAAAGGAGAATGGTAGCTAAATGTTCGTAAACAATAACAAAAATGTAAATTAGCTAAAGATTAGCTAAATGCTAAAATCCGAAGATAAAGTAGCTAAATGTGGCTAGATAAAAGTTAAAGGAGCAGAATGGTAGCTAAATAATCGTAAACAATAACAAATATGTAAATTAGCTAAAGATTAGCTAAATGCTAAAATCCGAAGATAAAGTAGCTAAATGTGGCTAACCTGTAGATAAAAGTTAAAGGTGCAGAATGGTAGCTAAATGTTCGTAAACAATAACAAAAATGTAAATTAGCTAAAAATTAGCTAAATGCTAAAATCAGAAAATAAAGTAGCTAAATGTGGCTAAACTGTAGATAAAAGTTAAAGGAGCAGAATGGTAGCTAAATTTAAGAGTAGTAAATAATAACTAAATATGTAAATTAGCTAAATGCTAGCTAAATGCTAAAATCAGAACGTAAAGTAGCTAATTTGGCTGAACTGTAAATAAAAGTTAAAGGAGCAGAATGGTAGCTAAATGTTCGTAAACAATAACAAAAATGTAAATTAGCTAAAGATTAGCTAAATGCTAAAATCCGAAGATAAAGTAGCTAAATGTGGCTAGATAAAAGTTAAAGGAGCAGAATGGTAGCTAAATGTTCGTAAACAATAACAAAAATGTAAATTAGCTAAAGATTAGCTAAATGCTAAAATTTGAGATTTTTATTAATGAAAAGTGCGGTATAAATTGAATTTATTATTATTATTATTATTATTATTATTATTATTATTATTAACAATAACAAAAATGTAAATTAGCTAAAGATTAGCTAAATGCTAAAAATCACAAAATAAAGTAGCTAAATGTGGTTAAACTGTAGATAAAAGCTTAAAGGAGCAGAATGGTAGCTAAATGTTAGTAAACAATAGCAAAAGAGTAGCTAAATGCTAAAAGTACCGTCACGTACAAAAATAGAATCAGATTTTTACATTTTTTTATTATTATTTCTGAAGGAACTAAAGAGAGCTCACTGGGACATTTTATTTTTAAATAAAGTTAATTATTTTTGAAAAGTGTAAAAGTTTGCACAACGAGATGTGGTGAATTAGCACAAAGTAGATGCAAGTACCGTATTTTCCGGAATATAGGTTGTGGCTTTTTATCATTTTTGCATGCCCTGTGACCTATATTCAGGTGCGACCTATTTATGGCTTTTTATAAAATAAGCTGATTTGTAATCATTTATTAACAAAAATTAAACTGAGACACACTCTTACAATAATGTCAGCTAACAAATATATATTTTTAGGTGTTTATCCTGCTAAAATTATTCATTTATTAAAGAAAAGTTCAGCTCAGACACATATTTGCTATAATTTTTATCAAACAAATAATTGTTTTTAAGTGTTAATCTTCTTAAAAGCCTTGCTGTGCGCTCCTGTGGCAGACATTTGCAGCAGAGCTAAACACGGTCCACATTTTGACGTAGGTGCGACCTATATATGGATTTTCCAATTCTTTGGCAATAATTGGGCAATGCGACCTATATTCCGGTGCGACCTATATTCCAGAAAATACGGTAGTTTTAGTAAAAAACAAATAGAAAATAAATAAATAAAACGTACGGTACAAATTATAAACAGTAAGTAAAACATTGTTGTACCTGTGTTCAGCCTCAGGCTCAGAGAATGTGGCTGTATAAAATTACAAGTAAACACGAGTTACATCACATAAAAGCAAAGATAAGTTTGTCAACACACAATTGAAATTAAAGAAGTGCAAATGATTGACGCGTGTCGTGATGAAGTGGCTCATTTGGAAACCGCTTTGTGAACAGGTGAACCCTGACCGACGTCAAGGAGCTGTAAGTCCCACATGTCACCTGAGAGCCGTGACGCCACCGAGGCTTTTAAACTGAAGGGGCCACCTGCTCCTTCACAATCGTCTTGGGATCAAATGTGACGCTAATGACGTTCCTTCAATGGTGGACTTCATCAGTTCCACTTCGGCTTGTTGTTGACGAGAGAGACGGAGGAACCGTTCATTAAAAAGACAAAGACGAGGCCCCGGAGGAAAGTCTGAGCAGCCTCCGTTTAGTTTACCTCAATAAATCATTAAAAAATACATAAATGTCGTAGCTGTGACAGAAAAATGAACATTTAGCTATTCTAACTTGAATTGACTTCATCAAATGCAGCTAAAGGAGCCACGTTCTCACAAAAAGAGTTTGAGTGCTGAGTCAGTAAAGCTAAAGGAAGCAAACACTAGCTAAAAGCCTAAAGTAGTAAAATGCTAGCCTGGTTAAAACCAGACCCTTGTCCTTCACTTTGCTTTGTACTAGGTACAAACCTAACCTAGTACAAAGCGAAGTGAAGGACAAGGGTTTTTACCAGGCTAGTAAAATGCTAGCTAAAAGCTAAAAACACAAATTCACTAGCTAAAAACTAAATGTGGCAAAGGCTTAAAAATGTCAGCTAAAAGCTGAAAGTCACTACACAGTTGAAATAAGTAGCAAAGGCCATTTAATGTATTAAAAGGCTAGCTATGAGCTAAAGGCATCAGAATAATTGTTAATTGCGGAAAGCAACAGAATAGTAGCTAGAAAGGGCCAAAACAAGCTAAAAGTTTAAATTATGTGTAAAAGTTCAACTAGCAAAGTGCTGACTAAAAGCTAAAAGCAGTAAAAGGCAAGTTAAAAACTGAAGTAGCAAAAAGGTTTCTAAAAGTTATATCAAAAGGCTAGCTGAAAGCTAAAATAGCAAAAGGGTTGCTAAAATTATCAAAATAAAAATTAAAGCTAAATGTTGCAGAAAATTTGCTAAAATTAGCAGCAAAAAAAAAAAAGAGTTAAAAATACCAAATTTCTATCTACGGTACAAGCTAATTTAGGAATGAACTGGCTAAAAGCCAGAAGTACCAAAAGGTTTGTTAATGAGTTAAAGGCCATAATGGCTAGCTATAAGCTAAAAGTATCAGAATATCTGTTAAATACGGTGCCCTTCGGTTCATTACTGACTCCAGTTATCGCACTCATCACTGTGAGCTTTACGTAAAATCTGGCTGGTCATCTCTCAGCACTCGCAGATACACTCACTGGATATCCTTCATCTACAAGACCCTCCTAAACCTGGTCCCGTCATACCTCACCTCCTTAATACAAACATCACACAGTCATTACTCCCTGCGCTCTAACGATTTAGTCCTCCTGTCAGTTCCTCCTGTCAGAACTGAACTAGGAAAAAGAGCGTTCAGCTTCGCCGTCCCCTCAGCCTGGAACAACTTACAGAAAGATCTGAAACTATCAACATTCATCTCTCCTGGATCCTTTATGTCAACCGTAGTAGAAAATGTCATCAAGAAACTTGACCATTGCAGATGTTTCTAACCACTACTTATCCAATATACATGTCATTGTTGTTTTTTTTGTCTGCTTGTTTTGTATATAATGTATATAGAAATCTGTCATATCCTGTTGGTTTTGAACTGTCAACATCTGTTTACTGTGATTGTAGTTTTCTTTATTTTCTTTTTGATAAGTGCAAATGCCTATTGCCAATGTGACGTGTGCTGCTGACCACTTGACCAGGTCACCCTTGTAAAAGAGATCTCGATCTCAATGGGCTCTACCTGGTTAAATAAAGGTGATTGATTGATTGATTGATAAATGCTGAAAGCAGCAAAATAGTATCTAAAAAGGGCCAAAACAAGCTAAAAGCATAAATTACTATATAAAAGTTAAATTTAGCAAAGGGCTGATTAAAGCTAAACGCAGCAAAAGGCAAGTTAAAACTAAAGTAGCAAAAAAGTTGCTCACAGCTAAACACATCAAAACCTAGCTGAAAGCTAAAGTATCAATAGGTAGCTAAAAGCTAAAGTAGCAAAAGGATTGCTAAAAGTATCAAAATAGAAGTTAAAGCTAAAAGTTGTAGAAAAGTAGCTAAAAAATTACAACAACAAAATATAACTAAAGCTAAAAATACCAAATTTCTAGCAACAAGCTAATTAGGAGCATGGCTAAAAGCCAAATGTAGCAAAAGGTCAGTTAAAAGCTAAAAGTATCAAAATTGGATCAAAAGGGAGCAAATTGGTAGCTCAATGTACAAAGTACTTTGTAGCAAAAGGCTGCAATCTGCCAAATATTTATTAGAGAACAACCATCGTAAAGTTTCATCACGGGAAAATATTTGTAAATCAAGAAAAATGTTTAGAAAGTATAAAAGCTACAAAAAAAATGCATGGCACCCATCGGCTGAATGAGCCGAATGTTTAGATACGCGAACGGCCACGACAGCACAGTCTGCAGATATAGATGTCAAAAAGATGTACAGAGAAACAAAAACAGGAAATCAGTCGTTCGATCTCCAAATGTTTAGAATTATCAGTAAAACCGGAAGCGTTTTTTTATTTTATTTTAAGAAAAGGAGACTTTCCACGACCTTCTCTTCTTTTTTCAGATCGCAGGTTTCTGATCGCCAACGCCCAGATGAAGAACTGTGGGATCATCTACTGCAACGAGGGCTTCTGCCAGATGTTCGGCTTCACCAGAGCAGAGATCATGCAGCAGCCGTGCACCTGCCCCTTCCTGGTGGGTCCCGGCACCAAGAAGAACGCCCTGGCCCAGATGGCCCAGGCTCTGCTCGGGGCCGAGGAGCGCAAGGTGGAGATCCTCTTCTACTCCAAAGAAGGTGAGCCGAAACAAACAGCCGAAACACGCAGAACCGTCTCTGAGGCGGTTTGCAGCCTCTCGTTTCTGTCAGGAACTGTCTGGCCGCCATTAAATATGTCCCTCTGGACAGCTTGACTGCCATGGGGACAGTTCTCAGAGTCCTCTATCTGTCCCACATCTGTCCCACATCTGTCCCACTGATGTGTTCAGCTTCATAACGCACACCGTGGGCCCTTCAAAATAAAACATCTCATTTTATAATCTCCAACTGGGTGAAAGCATTTTCTTTTCCTGTTCTTAGTTTCTTCGTGTTTTTGACCTCTAAGTCTATCAGATTAATTTCAGCTGTTTCAGCCACGCAGGCAGCAAAACCAGCAAAACCTTTATCTTGTTTGGGTTATTTTGGCTACAGCTTTTGGTTTTTAACTTTTATTTTATGTTTTATTGAACTTTTATATGGTTTTTTCCTTGTCATTAAAATTTCATAAGATGGTAACACTTCCTTCATTTTTAGCTTCAGCTACTGTTTTGCTAGTTTTCGTTTCAAGCTACCGTTCTGTATATTTTTCCTGCTTTTACCCTTTAAATACTGTTTTACTAGATTGGCATTTAGCTACTATTGTGCTGGTTTTAAATTGAAAATTTCTTATAGTTTTGCCTACTGTAGCTTTTAGCTACCTTTAAAAAATCATTTTAGGCTCCAGCTACTGTTATAATGGCTTTAACTTTTAGCTTTGGTTTAGGTACTCGTAGTTTTATCTTGTAATTACTGTTCTGCTAAATTTACTTTTCGGCTTATGTTTTCCTGTTTTTTTTACTTTTAGCAAAGTTTTTCTTGTCTTAGCGTTTAGCTACTGTTTTGCTAGATTAGCTGGGTTCTGATAGTTTTAGCTTTGAGCTACTAGTTGAGCTACAGTATTGCTAGCGATAGCTTTTAGCTACCAATTTTTAAAATACTTTCAGGTTCCATCTACAGTTTTAATGATTTTATCTTTTAGTTTTGGTTTAACTAGATTTAGTTTTAGCTTTTAGTTACTGTTCTGTTAAATTTACCTTTCAGCTTATTCTGTTTTCTTTTATCACCATTTTTGGTTGTCTTAGCTTTTAGCTATTGTTTTACTATATTAGCTTTAAGCTAGGGTTCTGTCTGATAGTTTTAGTTTTTGAGCTACTGTTTTCATGATTCTAGATTTGAGATACAGTATTCCTAGCAATAGCTTTTAGCTATCATTTAAAAAAATAATAATTTCAGGTTCCAGCTACCGTTTTAATGATTTTAACTTTTAGTTTTGGTTTAACTAGTCTTAGTTTTAGCTTTTAGTTACTGTTCTGCTAAATGTACCCTTCAGCTTATGTTTTCTTGCTTTTTTTCTTTCAGCAACATTTTTGGTCATCTTAGCTTTTAGCCACTATGTTACTATATTAGCTTTAAGCAATGGTTCTGATAGTTTTAGCTTTGAGCTACTGTTTTCATGATTCTAGATTTGAGTTACAGTATTGCTAGCAATAGCTTTTGACTACTGTTTTGCAAACTTTGGCTTCTATCTACAGTATTGCAAATTTTAGCGTTAGCTTCTATTCTGCTTGTGTGAACTTTTAGCTACTTTTTAACTAGGTTTAGCTTCCAGCAACTCTTTCTTGATTTTAACCTTTAACCTTTGCTTTAATATGATTATTTTAACCCTAACGTCTTGCTTTTAGCTTCACTAACTCCTTCATTACACAGACGATGCTTGTTTTTCCGTTACTGTATTGTTAGACATCCGTTGATGGTTTTGGTCCCTTCGGCCGTCGTTAAGAAGTCTTTAAAGAAACAACTTGGAGTTACTTTATAAAAGTCCAGCCTTGTTGATGAATTGTATCTTTCACCCTAGAGGCAAACAAACGTGGGACGTAAACTCGGAAACGTTCACCGTCGACACTCGTGCACACACAGGCATGCTGAACTCCAGGCGTGCGGTCTGCTGCACTGTTGTCATGGCGATGAGTTCATCGGGCCGCTTCGATCCACCGAGCATCTATTTGTTTTATCTCCTGCATCGTAATGCGCTCTGAGGCTGACCGAGCAGTGAAATGAGTGAACAAATGAGATGTGATGTGATTCAGCTCAGGCGGAGTGTGTGTGTGTGAGGTCCGGTGTGTGTTTGCACACTTGAGCCTGTTTCTTTCTATTTTTAGACCACTGATGACAGAAAGAAGTCAGACCTGACTGAAATGTCACAGCTGTGCTCCTGTGGGGGTATAGCTCAGTGGTAGAGCATTTGACTGCAGATCAAGAGGTCCCCGGTTCAAATCCGGGTGCCCCCTGGAACACACAATTAATCATTTTCCTCTCCACAGGGATCTGCCTCCCATGCCGAGTGGACGTGGTGCCGGTCAAAAACGAAGGAGGCCTCGTCATCATGTTCATCCTGGACTTCCAGGAGCTCATCGATCCGTCGCTGAAGAAATCCGCCTTCAGGCAGAGGGTCGCCCAAGGATGGCTTTACTGTAAATTCACCTTTAAAATCAAACGCAGCCCTTTTTTGAAGTTTTACTGTCGTTATTTTTTCCCCCAGGTGTAATCACAAAGAAAAGAGAAACGTTCATTGTAGCTCATTTGAAACTGAGCTGCTAAAGCTCAGAGAAGCAGAACATTTGCTAAAGGCTAAAAGAAGCAAATGCTAGCTAAAGAGCAAAATGCAGCAAAACAACAACTAAAGCCAAAAGTAACTAACTTGTAGAGAAAAGTTCAAAGTAGCAAAAGCAAAAAACGAAAAGCAGCAAAACATGGCTAAAGCTAAAAGAAACAAAATGCTAATAAATGTAGCAAAATGATAGCTAAAAGAAGCAGAGGATTGTTTATGCAAAAAAATGTTAATTAGCTAAATGTTGCTAAAAGTAACTACACTAAATGTAAAAGTAGCAAAAACCTACCTAAATGCATGAAATGGCTGAGCAAAAGGCTAGCTGAAACCTCAATGTAACAGCAAAAAGCAGACAAACTAAAACTAACTAAACAGAAGCTAGAATCTAAAAGTAGCAAAAGGATACCTTAAACAGATAAATGTTTGCTAAAAACTGAAAGTAGGAAAATTTTAGCTAAATACAGTATAACCAAATAAAAGTAGCAAATGGCTATTGAAGTATTAAAAGCCTATCTAGAATCTAAAAGTAGCAAAAGGCTAACTAATTGTAGCAAAATAGTAGCTGAAAGTAGCAAAAGGCCCGCTGAGACCTATAAAAAAACGGAACAAACTAGCTAAAGGTAGTTAAACAAATGCTGGAAGCTGAAAGTAACAAAAAGATAGCTAAAAGTTGTGAAGCACAAGCTAAAAGCAGCTAAATGTTAGCTAAAATCCAAAAGTGGTAAAAGGCCAGTAAATGTAGCAAAGGGTTAAGTAAAAGTAATAAAAAGCTAGCTAGAAACTAAAAGTAGCAAAAGGTTAGCTAAAAGCAGCTAAATGTTACGTAATAACTAAAAGTAGGAAAAAAAATTGCTAAATATAACCAAATGTTAGTTAAAAGGGAAAGTTGCAAATGGTTAGATTAAAAGCCTACGTAGAATTTAAAAGTAGCAAAATAGTAGCTAAAAGTAGCAAAAGGCCTGCTGAAACCTATAAATAACAGAACAATCTAGCTAAAAGTAGTCAAACAAATGCTGGAAGCTGAAAGTAACAAAAAGATAGCTAAAAGTTGTGATGCACTAGCTAAAATCAGCTAAATGTTAGCTAAAAACTAAACATAGTAAAAGACATTTTGCTTGAAGCTAAAAGTACCAAAAGGCTAGCTGAAAGCTAAACATTGCAGTAAAAAGCTAGCTAAAGTAGCAAAACAACAACTAGAAGCTGGGTTTAGCTAAAGGAGAGCTAAAAGTAGCAAAACTGTTGCTAACACTTGAAAGTAGTAATAAAGATAGCTAAATGTAGCAAAAGCTAAACTAACATTTGCACCCAACACTGAAAACATCTGTCCTTGGATCAGCTGAAGGTTTCTCCTCTGCAGGTCAGAACCGCAGGCTGAAGATGAGGCTGCCGGTCCTCCACTCGTTGAGACGTCCTTCGCACTCCAAAGATCAGTGTGAAGCGGTGGTGGTGGACTACCTGCAGGTGAGGCGGTGGGACGGAGGAGACATGACATGATGACGAGGACAAGCGGACTGTTCTGCGTCCAGTTTTTATTCTCACAGCCGAGTTTTTCATTGATCACTTCTTCTGCTGCTCTGCGTCCAGCAGCTGTTGGAAACTGACGGATGTTTCTCAGCTCAAAACAAAAGAGCAGAGGGAAGACACGACCGATCCAGACTCCATCCGTCCCCTCCTGTTTAGATTGCTCTCGTGTTTTAAAGAATCGAACGTGGCGCGGTGGCACTTCCTGTTAATATTCACACCGCTTTATAGAGACGGGCAGATGCGTCTGTTGGGACGGTTGGAATTTACAAGTTTTTAAGGAAGTCCCTGTGTTTTGTGTTTCAGCGACTTTTCCCCGAGGCACAGAACAGACGTAAACACCGGGATGTTTAAAAGTCAGAGCACATGTTGAGCGCTTCTGCTAATCTGACATCATTTTAATAATAATAATACATTTTATGTGTAGGCGCCTTTCTTGGCACTCAAGGTCACCTTACATTGTCAATCATAAAAACAGACACAATATTGTACTCACAGTAAAAACAAGTAAAATGAATTAAAATAAGACAATGCAGTTGCTATCATAGTGCATAGGCTACTTTAAACAGGTGAGTTTTGAGTTTGACTTTGAAATGTGGCAAAGAGTTTGTGTCGCGAATATCAGGTGGAAGTGAGTTCCAGAGCTGGGGAGCAGAGCAGCTGAATGCTCTGCTCCCCATAGTAACGAGACGGGCAATGGGAACAATGAGCTGAATAGAAGAAGAGGATCTGAGGGTACGAACAGGTGTAGCAATGTGAACAATGTCCGAAAGGTATGGAGGAGCGAGGTTGTGGACAGCTTTGAATGTAAGGAGTATTTTGTAATTGATGCGATATGGGATGGGAAGCCAATGAAGCTGTTGTAAACCAGGTGTGATGTGATGGATTGAGGGGGTCCGTGTAATGATACGGGCAGCTGAATTTTGGACCAGTTGTAATTTATGGAGGGTTTTCTGAGGTAGGCCAAAAAGAAGAGAATTACAATAATCTAAACGAGAGGTGACCAGACTGTGGACCAGAACAGCAGTGGAGTGAGGAGTGAGGGAAGGACGGAGACGATTAATATTTCGAAGATGAAAGTAGGCTGACCGAGTGATATTATTGACATGGGAGGAGAAGGAGAGGGTGCTATCAAGGATGACACCCAGACTCTTAACCTGATGGGAGGGAAAGATGGAAGAGTTATCAACCGGAATGGAGAAGCTATGAAGTTTGTTTAGTATTGATTTAGTGCCAATTAAAAGAAGTTCTGTTTTATTGCAATTTAGTTTAAGAAAGTTTAAAGTGAACCAATGTTTTATTTCAAGCAGACAATCAGTGAGGGACAAAGGTGGAAGCGTATAATTAGATTTGGTTGAGAGATAGAGTTGGGTGTCATCTGCGTAGCAGTGAAACTGAATATGATGTTTGCGAAAAATAAAACCAAGGGGGAGAAGGTAAATGATAAACAACAAGGGTCCCAGGACAGAGCCCTGTGGAACACCTGAGGTAACAGAAACAGGATGGGATTAACTCCACAATAACTGCCGATGCTTTAGCCTCTCTGTGTTTTGCAGCCAAACAGTGAGGAGGTTCCCCTGAAAGAGTTTCGGATCCCCTCCAAGGAGAGCTGCATGCAGTCTGAGACAGAGGCCCTGATTGAGCAGGACCTGGACCCCCCCTCCCCGGTGGCCCCGTCCTTCACCAAACGGCGCTCCCTGCTGACGGACCGATTGGACCCCGGCCTCGCCTTTACCCGGGGCTCCATACCTCGGAGCTGCTCCAGGGAGAGCGTCCGCAGCCTGAGGCGCGTCTCGTCTCTGGACGACATCGATGGGATGAGGGCAGACTGGAGCAGCCAACCGGGAGACCCCAGTGAGTGTCCGATCATCCCAGTGGTTCCCAACACTGGTCCTTGAGGAACACCATCCTGAATGTTTTAGTTGTTTCCCTGAACCAACACACCTGATTCAGTGATTTAATTACTTCCTCATGTTCTGCAGAAGCCTGTTAATCACCCCTTTATTCAAATGAGGTG
>JBBPBX010088162.1:0-14552 GCA_038048925.1 Garcialebias charrua
GCCTAATTCCTCAACAGCACCCTCTAGAATATTTTAAAAAAACAGCCCCCAGCCATGCTTTATCCCAGAATAATGAAACTTGGTACACATGTGTATCTCATCAGGAGCTACAAAAAAGTCTCTTGGAGCAATGGTCCAAAGCCAACAGGAAGTCGGCCATTTTAGGTCAAAGTCACAATTTGGTCTATTTCATTGACGTCATATCTGAGCGAACTCGTCCTAGAGCTTTCGAGATCCAGGCGTCAAACTCGGTCAGCACTACCTTGAGGCATTGAAGGTCAAAAGTTATCAAAATAATTTTTCTATGTCAAAGCATGTGGGCGTGGCCAAGCCTCAAATCTGGCCATTCTCCATGAAACATCAAGCTAAAATAACTTCCTAATATAAACTCCCAACTGCACCAAATTCACTAAGGTCTATATTTATCCATCCCTCGACAGGACTGCAGTCCAATATGTAGTGGGCGTGGCCTGATTCTTCCAGAGCGCCCCCTAGAATTTAGTTTAAAAATCAGCCCCCAGCCATGCTTTATCCCAGAATTATGAAACGTGGTATACATGTGTAAATTGTCAGGACCTACAAAAAAGTCTCTTGGAACCCTGGTCCAAGACCAACAGGAAGTCAGCCATTTTGGATCAAAAGGTAGTTTTGGTCATAAATTTCACACCTTTTGACTCAAGTGCGCCCCCTACATTATGTCTATAGTTATATCTCAGTGATACATCATCCGATCTGAACCAGATTTATTGTGCTTTATCAGTGAACACTTCGACACACATTGATAATGGTATGTAAAGTTTTACTCCATAGCGCCCCCTATATTATTACTACAGTTATATCTTAGTGATACATTATCCGATCTGCACGAGATTTATTGTGCTTTATCAGTGAACACTTCGACACACATTGATAATGGTATGTAAATTTTTACTCCATAGCGCCCCCTATATTATTACTACAGTTATATCTTAGTGATACATTATCCGATCTGCACGAGATTTATTGTGCTTTATCAGTGAACACTTCGACACACATTGATAATAGTATGTAAATTTTTACTCCATAGCGCCCCCTATATTATTACTACAGTTATATCTTAGTGATACATTATCCGATCTGCACGAGATTTAGTGTGGTTCATCAGTGAGTACTTCTACACACATTGATAATGTTGTGTAAATTTTTACTCCACAACGCCCCCTATATTATTACTACAGTTATATCTCAGTGATACATTATCCGATCTGTACAAGATTTATTGTGCATCAACAGTGAGCCTTGTTTACACATTGATATGGTGGACTAACATTTGACTCAAGTGCGCATGCTAGTTAGCTTAGCATTAGCATCACCCGTTAGCATGTGAGATAACACCAGAAACTTGTTCAGCGTGGTCTGTTGAGTCACCTATGTAAGTTTGGTTGAAAAATAAGGTGTTAGCCTAGCATGCTAGTTAGCTTAGCATTAGCATCAACCGTTAGCATATGAGATAACACCAGAAACTTGTTCAGCGTGGTCTGTTGAGTCACCTGTGTAAGTTTGGTTGGAAAATAAGGTGTTAGCCTAGCATGCTAGTTAGCTTAGCATTAGCATCACCCGTTAGCATGTGAGATAACACCAGAAACTTGTTCAGCGTGGTCTGTTGAGTCACCTGTGTAAGTTTGGTTGGAAAATAAGGTGTTAGCCTAGCATGCTAGTTAGCTTAGCATTAGCATCACCCGTTAGCATGTGAGATAACACCAGAAACTTGTTCAGCGTGGTCTGTTGAGTCACCTGTGTAAGTTTGAATGGAAAATAAGGTGTTAGCCTAGCATGCTAGTTAGCTTAGCATTAGCATCACCCGTTAGCATGTGAGATAACACCAGAAACTTGTTCAGCGTGGTCTGTTGAGTCACCTGTGTAAGTTTGAATGGAAAATAAGGTGTTAGCCTAGCATGCTAGTTAGCTTAGCATTAGCATCACCCGTTAGCATGTGAGATAACACCAGAAACTTGTTCAGCGTGGTCTGTTGAGTCACCTGTGTAAGTTTGGTTGGAAAATAAGGTGTTAGCCTAGCATGCTAGTTAGCTTAGCATTAGCATCACCCGTTAGCATGTGAGATAACACCAGAAACTTGTTCAGCGTGGTCTGTTGAGTCACCTGTGTAAGTTTGGTTGGAAAATAAGGTGTTAGCCTAGCATGCTAGTTAGCTTAGCATTAGCATTACACGTTAGCATGTGAGATAACACCAGAAACTTGTTCAGCGTGGTCTGTTGAGTCACCTGTGTAAGTTTGGTTGGAAAATAAGGTGTTAGCCTAGCATGCTAGTTAGCTTAGCATTAGCATCACCCGTTAGCATGTGAGATAACACCAGAAACTTGTTCAGCGTGGTATATCTCAGAGATACATTATCCGATCTGCACGAGATTTATTGTACTTCATCAGTGAGCATGTCTACACACATTGATATTGTGGATCAACATATGACTCTAGAGCGCCCCTAGATTATTCAAACTGTTAGATCTCAGTGATACATCATTCGATCTGTACCAGATTTATTCTGCGTCATCAGGGAGCAGTTCTAAACGCATTGATATTGTTGTGTAAATTTTGACTTCAGTGCACCACCTACATAATTCAAACTGTTATATGTCAATAAGGATGAAGGGAATAAATTGTTTTTTTAAATCTAGATTCTTTGTCTTGGCGATTCAGAATCAATTCTAAATGCTCCAAAATTGATTTTAAAACATGTTTAATTTTCCCCTGATACATGCTCAATAATCCAGGTAGAAAACTCTAAAAAAGCTAAGTCTGATATTCAGCTCAGTCTTAGCACCCTCTCAAAGTGGATCAACCAGTTTCCTGGTGACTGCTGAAACCAGTTGCTCACATGATGGATGACCATCATCTTAACAATGGATCGTTAGCACCCATTGTAAAAACAACCCAAAGGGTTGTTTGCTATTCACAAAGGGCTGATCACTTCTACACACTTTGATACTATGGTTTAACAGATGACTCCAGTGTGCCCCATACATTATTTTTCCAACTGTTACATCTCATTGCTAGATCATGTGATCTGTTCCACGTTTACTGTGTATCATCTGTCAGCACTTCTAAACACGTATATATTGTTGTTGTTCGCTAATTGTTCTTGGCAAACTGGTGCTGGATGGGCACGAGAGAGTTCGAGGTGGCGACCGAGCGGACCAGCTGGAGCTCACGAGGTCGCCGCAATAAGGCCGGAGCTGCGCTAAGCTGCGAGGGCCTCAACGCTGCTTGCAGCTTTAATTATTATTATTATTATTTTTCCGTCACTTCGCGCGGCCGTTTGGAGCCTTTAACATATTCAAAAACTCACCAAACTTCACCCAAAATTGTCCCCCAACGAAAATTTTATGAATCTGGTGTAATCGCAAGTGGGCGTGGCCTAACTGCTCAACAGCGCCCCCTAACGTGAGTTGGGGAAAACCGTAAGTCGTAGAGATCTGAAACTCGGTACATATGTAGATCTCCCCAATTCAAGAAAAAAAGTACATTGGAGGTACCCTCTAAAATGCACAGGTAGGCGGCCATTTTGGGTCAAAGGTCAAATTTTGGTCATTTTTCAGTTTTACTCATGTCGAACTTTGACGAACTCCTTCTCAGGCGTTCGACCTATCGGCTTCAAACTTTGTCAGAATGCAGTTAAGGCATGGGCCTTTAAAAGTTATCAAAAAAATTGACTTTTCGTATATGTTCAGGGGGCGTGGTGGAGCGGTGAACTTGGCGTACTCGCCGAAACAAACGAAACGCTATAACTTTGACATTTAAAGGTCTATTGACACCATGCTTTATCCTAGAATAATGAAACTTGGTACACATATGTATCTCATCAGGAGCTACAAAAAAGTCTCTTGGAGCAATGGTCCAAAGCCAACAGGAAGTCGGCCATTTTAGGTCAAAGTCACAATTTGGTCTATTTCATTTACGTCATATCTGAGCGAACTCGTCCTAGAGCTTTCGAGATCCAGGCGTCAAACTCGGTCAGCACTATCTTGAGGCATTGAAGGTCAAAAGTTATCAAAAGAATTTTTCTAAGTCAAAGCATGTGGGCGTGGCCTTAGGTCAAAGTCAAATTTGGTCTATTTCGTTTACGTCATATCTGAGCGAACTCGTCCTAGAGCTTTCGAGATCCAGGGGTCAAACTCAGTCAGCACTATCTTGAGGCATTGAAGGTCAAAAGTTATCAAAAGAATTTTTCTATGTCAAAGCATGTGGGCGTGGCCAAGCCTCAAATCTGGCCATTTTCCATGAAACATCAACTACGTCATATCTGAGCGAACTCGTCCTAGAGCTTTCGAGATCCAGGCGTCAAACTCGGTCAGCACTATCTTGAGGCATTGAAGGTCAAAAGTTATCAAAAGAATTTTTCTATGACAAAGCATGTGGGCGTGGCCTTAGGTCAAAGTCACAATTTGGTCTATTTCATTTACGTCATATCTGAGCGAACTCGTCCTAGAGCTTTCGAGATCCAGGCGTCAAACTCGGTCAGCACTACCTTGAGGCATTGAAGGTCAAAAGTTATCAAAAGAATTTTTCTATGTCAAAGCATGTGGGCGTGGCCAAGCCTCAAATATGGCCATTCTCCATGAAACATCAAGCTAAAATAACTTCCTAATATAAGCTCCCAGCTTCACCAAACTCACTGACATCGATCCTTGTTCACCCCCCTGCAGGATTCCATTGCAATACTTGGTGGGCGTGGCCTAATTCCGCAACAGCGCCCTCTAGAATATTTTAAAAAAACAGCCCCCAGCCATGCTTTATCCCAGAATAATGAAACTTGGTACACATGTGTATCTCATCAGGAGCTACAAAAAAGTCTCTTGGAGCAATGGTCCAAAGCCAACAGGAAGTCGGCCATTTTAGGTCAAAGTCATAATTTGGTCTATTTCATTGACGTCATATCTGAGCGAACTCGTCCTAGAGCTTTCGAGATCCAGGCGTCAAACTCGGTCAACACTACCTTGAGGCATTGAAGGTCAAAAGTTATCAAAAGAATTTTTCTATGTCAAAGCATGTGGGCGTGGCCAAGCCTCAAATCTGGCCATTCTCCATGAAACATCAAGCTAAAATAACTTCCTAATATAAGCTCCCAGCTGCACCAAATTCACTAAGATCTATATTTATCCATCCCTCGACAGGACTGCAGTCCAATATGTAGTGGGCGTGGCCTGATTCTTCCAGAGCGCCCCCTAGAATTTAGTTTAAAAATCAGCCCCCAGCCATGCTTTATCCCAGAATTATGAAACGTGGTATACGTGTGTAAATTGTCAGGACCTACAAAAAAATCTCTTGGAACCCTGGTCCAAAACCAACAGGAAGTCGGCCATTTTGGATCAAAAGGTAGTTTTGGTCATAAATTTCACACCTTTCTGGTGGTTTAAAGCCACTCTATCTCTCACGCCCTTGACATAGTCAAGATGATCCTGTGCTAGAAGACAGATAATACATTGATCTGATGTGTTTTAAAACACTTGAAGGTTTTGTTGGAGGATGTGGGCGTGGTTGTGGCAGCATGGCGAATACAAGACCAGCAGGCGATGCTAGAGCTCTGGAGTTTGCATGTGATTTTGAATATTTGGCAAATGCGCACCATGATCGCGACTGGGCGGACTAGCTAGAGTTCCCATGCTCACCACAATAAGGACGGAGCGGCGCTAAGCTGCTTCGGGCCTCAACGCCGCTTGCGGCTTTAATTAGGCCCGAAGCAGCGAAGCTCTGCTGAAGGCCTATTGTAATCGCTCGATTTCTTCATTAGGCCCGAAGCAGCGAAGCTCTGCTGAAGGCCTATTGTAATCGCTCGATTTCTTCATTATTATTATTATTATTCTTCCGTCACTTCGCGCGGCCGTTTGGAGCCTTTAACATATTCAAAAACTCACCAAACTTCACCCAAAATTGTCCCCCAACGAAAATTTTATGAATCTGGTGTAATCGCAAGTGGGCGTGGCCTAACTGCTCAACAGCGCCCCCTAACGTGAGTTGGGGAAAACCGTAAGTCGTAGAGATCTGAAACTCGGAACATATGTAGATCTCCCCAATTCAAGAAAAAAAGTACATTGGGGGTACCCTCTAAAATGCACAGGTAGGCGGCCATTTTGGGTCAAAGGTCAAATTTTGGTCATTTTTCAGTTTTACTCATGTCGAACTTTGACGAACTCCTTCTCAGGCGTTCGACCTATCGGCTTCAAACTTGGTCAGAATGCAGTTAAGGCATGGGCCTTTAAAAGTTATCAAAAAAATTGACTTTTCGTATATGTTCAGGGGGCGTAGTGGAGCGGTGAACTTGGCGTACTCGCCGAAACAAACGAAACGCTATAACTTTGACATTTAAAGGTCTATTGACACCATGCTTTATCCTAGAATAATGAAACTTGGTACACATATGTATCTCATCAGGAGCTACAAAAAAGTCTCTTGGAGCAATGGTCCAAAGCCAACAGGAAGTCGGCCATTTTAGGTCAAAGTCACAATTTGGTCTATTTCATTTACGTCATATCTGAGCGAACTCGTCCTAGAGCTTTCGAGATCCAGGCGTCAAACTCGGTCAGCACTATCTTGAGGCATTGAAGGTCAAAAGTTATCAAAAGAATTTTTCTAAGTCAAAGCATGTGGGCGTGGCCTTAGGTCAAAGTCAAATTTGGTCTATTTCATTTACGTCATATCTGAGCGAACTCGTCCTAGAGCTTTCGAGATCCAGGGGTCAAACTCAGTCAGCACTATCTTGAGGCATTGAAGGTCAAAAGTTATCAAAAGAATTTTTCTATGTCAAAGCATGTGGGCGTGGCCAAGCCTCAAATCTGGCCATTTTCCATGAAACATCAATTACGTCATATCTGAGCGAACTCGTCCTAGAGCTTTCGAGATCCAGGCGTCAAACTCGGTCAGCACTATCTTGAGGCATTGAAGGTCAAAAGTTATCAAAAGAATTTTTCTATGTCAAAGCATGTGGGCGTGGCCAAGCCTCAAATCTGGCCATTCTCCATGAAACATCAAGCTAAAATAACTTCCTAATATAAGCTCCCAGCTACACCAAATTCACTAAGATCTATATTTATCCATCCCTCGACAGGACTGCAGTCCAATATGTAGTGGGCGTGGCCTGATTCTTCCAGAGCGCCCCCTAGAATTTAGTTTAAAAATCAGCCCCCAGCCATGCTTTATCCCAGAATTATGAAACGTGGTATACATGTGTAAATTGTCAGGACCTACAAAAAAGTCTCTTGGAACCCTGGTCCAAAACAAAAACAAAGTCGGCCATTTTGGGTCAAAGGTCATTTTCCGATGTTTTTGAATTGCGTATTTAAACAAACTCCTCTTAGTGATTTTGAAGGATTGCCTTTAAACTTGGTTAACATGCCCTTAACACATTGGACAGTAAAAGTTATCAAAAGTTTGCGTTTTCGTTTATGCTAAAGGGGCGTGGCCAGGCCTCAAACTTGCGCTTCATGCGTCCCCTACATTATTTCTATAGTCCCATCTCAGTGATACATCATCCGATCTGAACCAGATTTATTGTGCATAATCAGTGAGACCTTGTGGACACATTGATATTGTTGTTTAACATATGACTCCAGAGCGCCCCCTAGATTATTCAAACTGTTATATCTCAGTGATACATCATCCGATCTGAACCAGATTTATTGTGCATCATCAGTGAGCCCTTGTGGACACATTGATATGGTGGGCTAACATTTGACTCAAGTGCGCCCCCTACATTATTTCTATAGTTATATCTCAGTGATACATCATCCGATCTGAACCAAATTTATTGTGAATAATCAGTGAGCCCTTGTGGACACATTGATAATGTGGTTTAACATATAACTCCATAGCGCCCCCTAGATTATTCAAACTGTTATATCTCAGTGAGACATCATCCGATCTGAACCAGATTTATTGTGTATCATCAGTGAGACCTTGTGGACACATTGATATTGTGGTTTAACATGTGACTCCAGAGCGCCCCCTAGATTATTCAAACTGTTATATCTCAGTGAGACATCATCCGATCTGAACCAGATTTATTGTGCGTGTGCACCCCTGGTGCGGAGTAGACACGAGAGACTTCGAAATGGCGACCGAGCGGACGAGCTGGAGCTCGCGCGGTCGCCTCAATAAGGTCCGAGCGGCGCTAAGCTGCTTCGGGCCTCAACGCCGCTTGCGGCTTTAATTATTATTATTATTATTATTCTTCTTCTTCCGTCACTTCGCGCGGCCGTTTGGAGCCTTTAACATATTCAAAAACTCACCAAACTTCACCCAAAATTGTCCCCCAACGAAAATTTTATGAATCTGGTGTAATCGCAAGTGGGCGTGGCCTAACTGCTCAACAGCGCCCCCTAACGTGAGTTGGGGAAAACCGTAAGTCGTAGAGATCTGAAACTCGGAACATATGTAGATCTCCCCAATTCAAGAAAAAAAGTACATTGGGGGTACCCTCTAAAATGCACAGGTAGGCGGCCATTTTGGGTCAAAGGTCAAATTTTGGTCATTTTTCAGTTTTACTCATGTCGAACTTTGACGAACTCCTTCTCAGGCGTTCGACCTATCGGCTTCAAACTTGGTCAGAATGCAGTTAAGGCATGGGCCTTTAAAAGTTATCAAAAAAATTGACTTTTCGTATATGTTCAGGGGGCGTAGTGGAGCGGTGAACTTGGCGTACTCGCCGAAACAAACGAAACGCTATAACTTTGACATTTAAAGGTCTATTGACACCATGCTTTATCCTAGAATAATGAAACTTGGTACACATATGTATCTCATCAGGAGCTACAAAAAAGTCTCTTGGAGCAATGGTCCAAAGCCAACAGGAAGTCGGCCATTTTAGGTCAAAGTCACAATTTGGTCTATTTCATTTACGTCATATCTGAGCGAACTCGTCCTAGAGCTTTCGAGATCCAGGCGTCAAACTCGGTCAGCACTATCTTGAGGCATTGAAGGTCAAAAGTTATCAAAAGAATTTTTCTAAGTCAAAGCATGTGGGCGTGGCCTTAGGTCAAAGTCAAATTTGGTCTATTTCATTTACGTCATATCTGAGCGAACTCGTCCTAGAGCTTTCGAGATCCAGGGGTCAAACTCAGTCAGCACTATCTTGAGGCATTGAAGGTCAAAAGTTATCAAAAGAATTTTTCTATGTCAAAGCATGTGGGCGTGGCCAAGCCTCAAATCTGGCCATTTTCCATGAAACATCAATTACGTCATATCTGAGCGAACTCGTCCTAGAGCTTTCGAGATCCAGGCGTCAAACTCGGTCAGCACTATCTTGAGGCATTGAAGGTCAAAAGTTATCAAAAGAATTTTTCTATGTCAAAGCATGTGGGCGTGGCCAAGCCTCAAATCTGGCCATTCTCCATGAAACATCAAGCTAAAATAACTTCCTAATATAAGCTCCCAGCTACACCAAATTCACTAAGATCTATATTTATCCATCCCTCGACAGGACTGCAGTCCAATATGTAGTGGGCGTGGCCTGATTCTTCCAGAGCGCCCCCTAGAATTTAGTTTAAAAATCAGCCCCCAGCCATGCTTTATCCCAGAATTATGAAACGTGGTATACATGTGTAAATTGTCAGGACCTACAAAAAAGTCTCTTGGAACCCTGGTCCAAAACAAAAACAAAGTCGGCCATTTTGGGTCAAAGGTCATTTTCCGATGTTTTTGAATTGCGTATTTAAACAAACTCCTCTTAGTGATTTTGAAGGATTGCCTTTAAACTTGGTTAACATGCCCTTAACACATTGGACAGTAAAAGTTATCAAAAGTTTGCGTTTTCGTTTATGCTAAAGGGGCGTGGCCAGGCCTCAAACTTGCGCTTCATGCGTCCCCTACATTATTTCTATAGTCCCATCTCAGTGATACATCATCCGATCTGAACCAGATTTATTGTGCATAATCAGTGAGACCTTGTGGACACATTGATATTGTTGTTTAACATATGACTCCAGAGCGCCCCCTAGATTATTCAAACTGTTATATCTCAGTGATACATCATCCGATCTGAACCAGATTTATTGTGCATCATCAGTGAGCCCTTGTGGACACATTGATATGGTGGGCTAACATTTGACTCAAGTGCGCCCCCTACATTATTTCTATAGTTATATCTCAGTGATACATCATCCGATCTGAACCAAATTTATTGTGAATAATCAGTGAGCCCTTGTGGACACATTGATAATGTGGTTTAACATATAACTCCATAGCGCCCCCTAGATTATTCAAACTGTTATATCACAGTGAGACATCATCCGATCTGAACCAGATTTATTGTGTATCATCAGTGAGACCTTGTGGACACATTGATATTGTGGTTTAACATGTGACTCCAGAGCGCCCCCTAGATTATTCAAACTGTTATATCTCAGTGAGACATCATCCGATCTGAACCAGATTTATTGTGCGTGTGCACCCCTGGTGCGGAGTAGACACGAGAGACTTCGAAATGGCGACCGAGCGGACGAGCTGGAGCTCGCGCGGTCGCCTCAATAAGGTCCGAGCGGCGCTAAGCTGCTTCGGGCCTCAACGCCGCTTGCGGCTTTAATTAGGCCCGAAGCAGCGAAGCTCTGCTGAAGGCCTATTGTAATCGCTCGATTTCTTCATTATTATTATTATTATTATTATTTTTCCGTCACTTCGCGCGGCCGTTTGGAGCCTTTAACATATTCAAAAACTCACCAAACTTCACCCAAAATTGTCCCCCAACGAAAATTTTATGAATCTGGTGTAATCGCAAGTGGGCGTGGCCTAACTGCTCAACAGCGCCCCCTAACGTGAGTTGGGGAAAACCGTAAGTCGTAGAGATCTGAAACTCGGAACATATGTAGATCTCCCCAATTCAAGAAAAAAAGTACATTGGGGGTACCCTCTAAAATGCACAGGTAGGCGGCCATTTTGGGTCAAAGGTCAAATTTTGGTCATTTTTCAGTTTTACTCATGTCGAACTTTGACGAACTCCTTCTCAGGCGTTCGACCTATCGGCTTCAAACTTGGTCAGAATGCAGTTAAGGCATGGGCCTTTAAAAGTTATCAAAAAAATTGACTTTTCGTATATGTTCAGGGGGCGTAGTGGAGCGGTGAACTTGGCGTACTCGCCGAAACAAACGAAACGCTATAACTTTGACATTTAAAGGTCTATTGACACCATGCTTTATCCTAGAATAATGAAACTTGGTACACATATGTATCTCATCAGGAGCTACAAAAAAGTCTCTTGGAGCAATGGTCCAAAGCCAACAGGAAGTCGGCCATTTTAGGTCAAAGTCACAATTTGGTCTATTTCATTTACGTCATATCTGAGCGAACTCGTCCTAGAGCTTTCGAGATCCAGGCGTCAAACTCGGTCAGCACTATCTTGAGGCATTGAAGGTCAAAAGTTATCAAAAGAATTTTTCTAAGTCAAAGCATGTGGGCGTGGCCTTAGGTCAAAGTCAAATTTGGTCTATTTCATTTACGTCATATCTGAGCGAACTCGTCCTAGAGCTTTCGAGATCCAGGGGTCAAACTCAGTCAGCACTATCTTGAGGCATTGAAGGTCAAAAGTTATCAAAAGAATTTTTCTATGTCAAAGCATGTGGGCGTGGCCAAGCCTCAAATCTGGCCATTTTCCATGAAACATCAATTACGTCATATCTGAGCGAACTCGTCCTAGAGCTTTCGAGATCCAGGCGTCAAACTCGGTCAGCACTATCTTGAGGCATTGAAGGTCAAAAGTTATCAAAAGAATTTTTCTATGTCAAAGCATGTGGGCGTGGCCAAGCCTCAAATCTGGCCATTCTCCATGAAACATCAAGCTAAAATAACTTCCTAATATAAGCTCCCAGCTACACCAAATTCACTAAGATCTATATTTATCCATCCCTCGACAGGACTGCAGTCCAATATGTAGTGGGCGTGGCCTGATTCTTCCAGAGCGCCCCCTAGAATTTAGTTTAAAGGGGACCTCAGATGCATTTTTTAAATTTTTATGTTATTTCTGTGTGCTATCTAGACCCTATTCCTTCAATTTAATGCACAAAATAATTCTTAGATAATCAATTATACCCTTTTTAATTCTGCCATTTTTAACTTTCGTTTTGAACGACCGGTTTCTGATAGAAGTTCTGAAGTCCACGCCCTTCAAAGATCTGTTAACGCCCTCATAACAGCCAGTATCTGTAATGTGTTGTTGTTTTAAAATTAGCTCTTTTTTTATTACTCATTTGACTTACTGTTAGTGCTAGCTTAAGATAACTTACCGAAACCCGTCTGAGCGCGCCGCAGTTTGCTGCTCCTTTTAGCATTATACCACCCGAATCCGAAGCTAATGTTAGCTTGTTCCTCTTCCGGTTTTCGCCAGCTCCGCTCGGAGACTTTGGGCGTTATCGCTGTTCCAGTCAAGACAACACAAAGTTCACCAAGTGTCTCCCGTAAATTAATCCGTAAGGGGAAGGTCCTCACTGCTGCGAGGCTGCTGCGAGGCTGCAGCAAGGCTGTACAGTTGAAGCTCCGCTCCATGGCGCCGGAAGAGGGTCCCGTCGAACCCGGTCCTTCCGCCTGTGGTCCGCTCGTTTAATTTTTGCCGGCTGCGCGTTGGCAGCGATCGCAAATACACTAAAAATTGAACTAAAACATAAAAATAACAATTATACTTTATTTATAAAGCCATTTAAAAAAACACAGCTGCAACAAAGTGCTGTACACATGAAATTAAGAACATATAAACAAAAGATGAGATGAAATCATGAAAAACAACAGTCATGTGTTTAATACAGAAGTGGGTTGAGCCTAACCAGGTGAGGGGCTGGACTCAGGTTTGAGGTGGGTTGTCCTCGCGCCTGTGACGTCACAGGCGCGATTGACTTCCATTTTATTTCAAAAACGAACCGTTTTCATCACAGTAAAATAAATCTACTTAGAGTAAATAAACCACTGGGTGCATTTTTTTGGCACAAGGACTGTTTTTTTATGAAGTAAATACCCAAAGTTTAGTAAAAAAACATTAAAAAGTGAATTTTGCATGTGTGGTCCCCTTTAAAAAATCAGCCCCCAGCCATGCTTTATCCCAGAATTATGAAACGTGGTATACATGTGTAAATTGTCAGGACCTACAAAAAAGTCTCTTGGAACCCTGGTCCAAAACAAAAACAAAGTCGGCCATTTTGGGTCAAAGGTCATTTTCCGATGTTTTTGAATTGCGTATTTAAACAAACTCCTCTTAGTGATTTTGAAGGATTGCCTTTAAACTTGGTTAACATGCCCTTAACACATTGGACAGTAAAAGTTATCAAAAGTTTGCGTTTTCGTTTATGCTAAAGGGGCGTGGCCAGGCCTCAAACTTGCGCTTCATGCGTCCCCTACATTATTTCTATAGTCCCATCTCAGTGATACATCATCCGATCTGAACCAGATTTATTGTGCATAATCAGTGAGACCTTGTGGACACATTGATATTGTTGTTTAACATATGACTCCAGAGCGCCCCCTAGATTATTCAAACTGTTATATCTCAGTGATACATCATCCGATCTGAACCAGATTTATTGTGCATCATCAGTGAGCCCTTGTGGACACATTGATATGGTGGGCTAACATTTGACTCAAGTGCGCCCCCTACATTATTTCTATAGTTATATCTCAGTGATACATCATCCGATCTGAACCAAATTTATTGTGAATAATCAGTGAGCCCTTGTGGACACATTGATAATGTGGTTTAACATATAACTCCATAGCGCCCCCTAGATTATTCAAACTGTTATATCACAGTGAGACATCATCCGATCTGAACCAGATTTATTGTGTATCATCAGTGAGACCTTGTGGACACATTGATATTGTGGTTTAACATGTGACTCCAGAGCGCCCCCTAGATTATTCAAACTGTTATATCTCAGTGAGACATCATCCGATCTGAACCAGATTTATTGTGTGTGTGCACCCCTGGTGCGGAGTAGACACGAGAGACTTCGAAATGGCGACCGAGCGGACGAGCTGGAGCTCGCGCGGTCGCCTCAATAAGGTCCGAGCGGCGCTAAGCTGCTTCGGGCCTCAACGCCGCTTGCGGCTTTAATTATTATTATTCTTCTTCTTCCGTCACTTCGCGCGGCCGTTTGGAGCCTTTAACATATTCAAAAACTCACCAAACTTCACCCAAAATTGTCCCCCAACGAAAATTTTATGAATCTGGTGTAATCGCAAGTGGGCGTGGCCTAACTGCTCAACAGCGCCCCCTAACGTGAGTTGGGGAAAACCGTAAGTCGTAGAGATCTGAAACTCGGAACATATGTAGATCTCCCCAATTCAAGAAAAAAAGTACATTGGGGGTACCCTCTAAAATGCACAGGTAGGCGGCCATTTTGGGTCAAAGGTCAAATTTTGGTCATTTTTCAGTTTTACTCATGTCGAACTTTGACGAACTCCTTCTCAGGCGTTCGACCTATCGGCTTCAAACTTGGTCAGAATGCAGTTAAGGCATGGGCCTTTAAAAGTTATCAAAAAAATTGACTTTTCGTATATGTTCAGGGGGCGTAGTGGAGCGGTGAACT
>JBBPBX010088163.1:0-14551 GCA_038048925.1 Garcialebias charrua
ATTCTAAACAACTTCTTCTCTGTTCTAAAAACTGATCTTCTCCTATCCGAGTGACCTTCATCCACTGGTTTGTTTGGACCAATCAGAGAAGAACAACAAGTCACTGATCACAGATCCTTCCTTAAAGTTCTAAGCTTTTGCTGGAACTGACGGAGTTTGCTGAGGACCTCGAGCTATGAGGTTCCCCAAAGAACTGATGATCGTCTGGTCAACACGCTAATGACCATGTCATTCAGTTAAAGACTTATAACATGCCAAGTTATAAGTCATCTTCAACAGCTGAAAAAGCTCTCTTTTATTGACATTCCTTTAAGGAACGTCTTATCTTGAAAACAACACCAGGAGCTGCCGTTACTTTCGGTTCGAGTCAAGGCGCACGTCTGGAGACGCTGAGAATGGTAAACGAACTGACCAAACTGGACCGAGGGAGACTGACCATCTTCACGAGGTAACAAGTCGTCAAATGCTTTGCCAAGGGTACCAACGTGTAGCCGAGTTCAGCCGGAGAGCTGCCATGCTTCTGGTTAAACACATCAAGATAACTCCCTGACTCTTAACTTCTTTTCCTCCATTTCCTTCCTCCTAAACCTTTATCTTCCTAAGCCAGAAACTAAGTTAATGTACCTACAGAAATGAGTAAAATATCATCCTTCACTGTTCTGTTGTTCCTATATTTCATCTGTGCTGAAGTTAATTATAGGAAAAATAATCAACCAATCATGTACAAATGTGTGATGTAATTTACAATTCTGTTAAATAAATGGTCCAGTCCTGCTGTGCCAACATAATTTTAACGTTTCCTGTGAATTACATCTGGTCAAGGTATAGAATTATTGGTATTAAGCTGAAAAAGAGAGAACTCGTTTAATTAATGATGTATTTTTGTGTCAGTCTAAACCCTGCCAATTTATACATCTAAAATATAGGTAAGTCATTAAACTGACCCCTTCCTATATTACTATAATGGTGGCTCGTACACGTCTCTGAAAGATTGATATTTAATATTTCTGTACTTTGAATGTTGGCATAATTTTGTCCAAGTTTTTAGACTCTGAAAACGATAGTTTTTTGGCTGGGAAAGTGTGTCATAGCTGCAGGAAACTGCTGGTTAATGTCACTTGTAGCTGAGGAATTGTCTTTACTCAACTTTTAAACGTTTGTTGAAGTTTTTGGGTTAAAATTTGATGTTGCTGTGTGGTTCTGCTGGTTCTGAGTCGTTTGGACTCTTTGCTGACGTGTCACAGATAAAAGCGCATCTACGTTTGACCGCCGTGTCAAAACTGTGCCTATAAGAGCTTCATGGTTCATCTGAAAATTGCTGTCGAGTGGTATCGTTACATTTTAAGCAGGAATAATAGCATTTTGTGTCTGAAGCTGTCGGATCTGGTTCTGACCCGGTCCAGTTGTTAGCTCTGACGTGTTGCTGCACGCAGATACGGAAAAAAAGTCTGTCTTGGCGACATTTATTTTGCTATTTTTACTGGGCGCGGCTTGGTAAAACTGTTCTGATGTGAAACGATTCGTTCACAGAATTTTTGGGGTGTATTTTAAGCGTTTTATGAGTTGAAAAAGAGTCTTAAGTTTGTGAAGTTATGCTGACGCTAACATCTGTTTACGTGCTGTGATTGGTTCAAAGGGATCACGTGAAACGCGATGCTGGTCGACACATTTCAGTTTTGTTCACACAATTCTGACAGATTATCGGGCTTGTTTGGTTTCTATGCATGAAATATCGTCAGAAACTGTTTAAACGCGGTGTTTTGAGATATTTACAAGTGTTTTAGAGCATTAAAAAGTCCGTTCGTACAAAATTCCAACGGTACGTCAAAGTCCATGAAGGCATCACGAACGACACGTCAACGGAAGTGACGTGGCCAAGATAGAGAAAAAAAGGGAAAAGATCGTTTTTTTTAATATCTAAAAGTTCACAGAACTTGTTCTAAACATTTTAAACAAATCCATTCGTTTCTTAAATGAACGTTTGTTTAGGCGATTGTCACATCCAGGCTAAAACTCATCCCTAAAGTTGACGTTTAACCGATTTTAGTTTGAAGCTACGGCTAAATGCTAAAAGGTAGTCAACGCGGCCTTGGGGCCAACAGCGCCTCAATAGCGGCCAGGAAGAGTAATTACAGTCACATTGTGGTGAATTTAAGCTTTGAAAACCTGCAATCTGCTGGTTTAAAAGAATGAGAACAGGAAACATTTACACAGAATAGATGCTAAAACGCTGCATTTAATTTAAAACAACATCTTTTAAAGTTATTCTGTGCACGCCAGTTTACTTTAAATAAAAAGTTTAAAGGAACAAACAGAAAGCATCTGCTGACTTGATTTTCACAAAAAATCAAAACAAAGATAGCAGAACAAATTTGAAATGTCACAGAACAACAAATTAATAAAAATCACTGATTTTTATTTGGAATACCATCTGTAATGTTATGCTGAGCACACAAAAACTCCAGTTTATAATAACTAACAGAAAGACCTTTTTCACTCCTGCTAACTGTCAAATACAGTAAAACAGTTTCACTGAAACTGAATAACATTCTTTTAAGGCATGATGGAGCAGCATCCTGGGAACATTTTAGTGTGAATATTGCATTTATTTCAAATCTTTTAAAAAGCGTTTGAGTAAGTAAGTAATATACTCTTCCACAAAATAAACGTATTTTTACACCGCAGAAAATACTGTCAATGAGCTAAAACACAACCAAGCCAACTCTCACGCCCCCAGGGGAGGCAGCACGCTAACTGTGTACAACAACAGACTTTACGTCAAACGGAACCGGACCTCGGTCTGGCCCAAAGCGGAGTGGGTTTTCCCGAACCTCGGCAAACACGTTGTAACAGATTAGGTAAAATGGAGCAGCAAATATGTGAAACAGACCTTCAACAGCAAACCGCAGATGTAATAAGATGAAGCAGTGGTGACACGGCGGTCACAAAATGAACAATGCAAGCAGCCTCGTGACACGTAATGAAACGTCTCACAAAAACAAACAAAACATTTATCACTCGGCAGCTTCAAACAGACGTTGAAATGTGAAACATCAAATAATCCTATCGGCAAAATAATCCAGACAATGCCACGATCAGCAACTCCCGGACACTCCACCAGCCAGAACTATTCTTATAAGACCAAAACCAGGATGCAAAACTAATGCCAACAACACCGTAACAAAAATAAGCTACAAAAACAACTTATCAATTTAATAAAAGAGTGCGCTATAAATGTTTTTGAAGCTCACATGCAAAGCCAAACACCCTCAGAGGTGTGCCCAGGTCAAAAGGTCAAACCCCAGTCGCTAGAAATAGACGAGGTTCCCTCTCCTATGGAAAGCGAGGATAAACAAGATGTTCAAACCAACAAACAACGAAGTGTTGGTGTCAACTGGAACAGTGACCCAAAGTGGTTTAAACGGAGCTCTGCTCCTGTAGCTACTCAGATAGATAAATCTGAGACAAGCGCGATACCACAAAAGGGAGATGTCCACTCTACGAAAAACCCAAAGAGGTTTGTTCAGAGCCAAGGACCTGCTCCTCCTCCTGCACCTCGAATGCAACAGTTCGAGACATGCAAGGAGTCACAAGTTCTCCAGAAAAAAGGTACAACACCTCTGCGCTCGGAAGAGACAGAGGAAGTAAGTTGTTTGTTAGAAGATTTGAATGTTACAGTGGTTGACCAACCTGATACAATGAGTGACGTTATCATTGATAATGACACTATCAACATTGACCTACCTGGAGCAATGTGCAACACTATCTTTTACAAAAACTCAGAGCTCACAGTTAACATTAATAACATTAACACAGATGCCTCAGATGTTGAAAATAAAGATGCTGACAGCAAACAAAATGCTGACAGCCAACAAGATCCTGAAGGTCATGACACGGTCTGTCTAACAGACGGTACCGCAGAAGGCACGGATGACTCCTCAACCGAGAACACTAGCCCGGTAAGTGAACCTTCAAATAGAGATGAGGCAGAAGAGTCCCAACAGTTGGACCCAACCCTGGCCCAACATGAGAACATCCTCTGCGAGCTGGAACAATCAGCACTCACTGAACACTACCTACCACAGGTAGAAGAAGGTGTGGAGATCCACGGATCCCACACCGAAGACGCTGTACTGTCCTCTGGGACAGATAAATCGGCAATCAGCCAAGCTTTCGATGAAACCTTGGTTCAAGAGCATTTGAGTCTAGAACTAATCAGAAATGACACAGTTTCTACAGACTCAAAGAGCCCCTCTTCAGACAAAGGGGGGAAAGGCTCGCACACCAACAACAGTGACCCGTCGCAGTCTGAACAATCAGACACACCTGCGACTGCGCCGACAGTTGTGACACACCTGAATTACACAGAAAGAGGTAAACGTAAGAAGAAACGTTGGCCGATACCTAAAAGGTTCCTGTGTACTGTCTACTCTCAGCTGCGAAAACAGCTTAAACTAAACATTGGCATCCTAACTTGTGCCCATGGACGGACGTCCTCACCTGTGTTCGTGGTCCCCCATGACCTCAGGGGGGTGATGTTAGGTCATGCCCAAGACAAAGACAAAGATTTCAATAACCCCACAAACGACAAAGATCTCGCAAACTCACAGACTTCATGGGAAATTAAGGTCGTCCAAGCACACGATAGTAAATAAACTAAACAGAACTATATTAGTTGCTAAAAGAAACCGTTCCAACTAGAACTTAGAAACGCTAAGTCTAAAAACCCACAACAAAAAACTAACCTTAACAACCATTTAAATCTGCAGGATTTAATTGACATCGGTTATAAAGCTAAGACCTGTTTTTATTGTGTGATACACGTTGGAATCTGACGACAGGAGTGAGTTGAAGCGGTGGAACGTTGTTTTCTAGTTGCTTAATTGCTACTTTTGTTGTTGTTGAAGCTTGGTATTGTTTTTGAACACTCCCAGCCAAAAGAGGTTTTTATTAATGATAAGTTAAAGACTTAAATGGATTTAACTATGCCAACATGCAGTTTTCATTTTGTTAAACCTCAGTAATTGAAGTGTCATTGTAGATTAATACTACTTAAGGTACTATAATCTACACTGACCTCCCAACCATTTAGGTAGGACCGATTCGATCGTTTCTATTCTAGATCTATTCATTTGATGAGTCTCGCCATAGACTTCAAAATTTATAGGGAATACCAAATCCTACGTCGTCGTCTTAAAGGACAACAGACCTTTAGACCAAACTATATTTTCTTTTCTATCTTAGTTAATTTAACTTGAATTATGAATGGAGGAATAGTTTGGAAGAAGAGGCCTTCGTTACAGAAGCCCTCCTGAACCTTTTATAGACGTAAATCCCTATATCTAACTTTTGATGAATGATCCACCCCTTAATTGGTAGTTATAGCTGATCTAAACCATGATAGCTTACATACCAGGTGCATATAGGTGAGGCTAATGTAAAATCCCAATCATAGGCCCACCTAAAACCACATAATTGCATGACACATAGAACCAGAGTGGCACGGACTGGAAACCAACCAGCCTTCAACCTTCGATGTGGGGACCTGATACTTCAACGTTGGTCTTCAACCTTCATCCAAGGGTCGCCTCCTCTGCGTCAATCGAGGGATCCCCTCTACATGCTGATTATAAAAACAATTGTTGCTGATGAAATCACCAACTCTAATCGATATGGAATTACTGCTGTGGAATTATCGTTGTGGATTATAAGACTTTGTTTTCCAAAGGATCACAGACTTTGTTTTCCAAGAGTTAACAGACTCAGTTTTCCGAGGGATTAAAAGCTTACCGCAATGGGATTACCTACGAACAGTATGGAATTTCCAAAAACTTTATGGGATTATAATTTTTGATTTTTTTTTCCACTTGCTGGATTACTTCAAGATCAGAGACAGTTCAAGGTTTCCTTTCGTGTTGGACCCCATCCCCAAGGACTGGCGATGACTTCCAAAAGGGGGGAGATGTAGTGGGCATGACCATGCCCGTTCTGATACTTGAACTGTCCCAGTGACACCTTTTCACTGATACTCTCAGAAAAAGGACATTAACACTATTTTATTACATTATTTTGAATCAAAACACAATAAGTCATAAGAGACTCTCTTATTCCTCTTTTTGTGTTAATGAATAACCTTGTGTTACTTGTATAAGCATTATTGAATTCAATGTTTGTTAAGTCAAAGACTGTTTAATTCAAACTGTTTAATTCAAGTTGGAAATCCAATGTTATTTCAAAATAATGATCACTTCTTCATATGATGAATCAAACGGTGAAAGTGAATTAATATGTCAGACTGAACTCGATCAGTTTTGTTAGAAGTTAGAACACAGTTTTAATCAGTTGTTTTATGAAGCTGGCTCCAGTCTAATCTGTTTCTCTGTCTTCATTCTAAACAACTTTGACAATAAACAAAACAGTCTTGTGTATAGTTACTGTAAACTGTATGCTTATACACATTGATGACAGGATTGCTTTTTTTTTCTGTGACAGCATTTCACCGATGCTCCCAGCAAAACTGTGCGAATGACTTACAGAAACAGAGAAATGGCTGAAATGTTTTTAAAGTCAGACCTCAAATAATGTTAATAAAACATGTTTGTCTTGTGGAAACTACTACTGTATATTTTTTCAACGCAGAAAGAGTTCAAATGATGACAGCTAACAGTGCAGTGGTCTGTTCATTCTTATACAGCTGCATGTTTTATGCTATTTTATTCACCTGTTATTTCTTCAGGGGGGTTGAACAGACTAACTTCTCTTTTTCCACCTCTGACTTGACATCAAACCCTTTGTCAGCAAGGAGTTGGTGGACAGTTGCTGCTGTAAAACAAAGTATTTATTCATGTTTGACAATAAACAAAACAGTCTTGTGTATAGTTACTGTAAACTGTATGCTTATACACATTGATGACAGGATTGCTTTTTTTTTCTGTGACAGCATTTCACCGATGCTCCCAGCAAAACTGTGCGAATGACTTACAGAAACAGAGAAATGGCTGAAATGTTTTTAAAGTCAGACCTCAAATAATGTTAATAAAACATGTTTGTCTTGTGGAAACTACTACTGTATATTTTTTCAACGCAGAAAGAGTTCAAATGATGACAGCTAACAGTGCAGTGGTCTGTTCATTCTTATACAGCTGCATGTTTTATGCTATTTTATTCACCTGTTATTTCTTCAGGGGGGTTGAAGGAAGAATCTCTTTGCATGTCGCAGGTTGAAACAGGTTGAAACTTCAACACAGGCAGTGGACTGAGGAACAGCGAGGTCTCGTAGTAGACCTAGCTAGCTGCTAGCTTAGCAACTGTCCAGTAGCATTCTGCTGCGGGAGGTTGTTCTGTTTTGTCTGTTTCCCATATCCAAGATGTAATGTAGGAACGTAATCCACGGAGCTTGGATCACCACCATCCACGGATCACCACCGTACGGAGCTAGGATCACCACCGCGACCAGAGTAGTATTATTACCCCCGACTTCCGGAAAATTCTGGAAAAATACGAGTGCGCATGCGCGATGACGTCAACTGGTAAAAGGTCTATTTTAGGCCCATCTCTAAGCTTCCCCTCCTGTCAAAACTTTTGGAGAAAATAGTTTAGTCGCAGTTAAAATCCTTCTTGGATGAACATAACATCATGGATGTGTTCCAGTCTGGATTTAAAACTTTCCATAGCACAGAGTCAGCTCTGTTGAGAGTTTTTAATGTCATCCTCCTGGCATGTGACTCGGGCGAACATGTGATCCTTCTGTTGCTGGATTTAACTGCTGCTTTTGACACAGTGTGGACCACATCATTTTATTGTCACGTCTACAGCACCAAGTAGGCGTTGGTGGGACTGCTCTGGAGTGGTTGGGGTCCTATTTGGCTGACAGAACATTTTCTGTAAAAATTGCTGGGTTTCAAAGTCAAAGTCAAAGTCAACTTTATTGTCAGAACTGCAATATGTACAGGACATACACAGGATTGAAATTGCGTTTCTCTCAGTCCCTCGGTGCAACAGTAACCATTTAAACACTAAAACACTAAAACATTTAATAAACATAAGCATAAAATAGTAAAAGTGTAACACTGTCCTGAGTTTTTGCATAGTAGTATAAAAGTATGAAAATTTACACCAACACTAAAACACTAAACATTTAATGAACATAAGCATAAAATGAAATAATAAAAGTGTAATACTGTCCTGAGTTTTTGCATAGTAGTATAAAAAGTATAAAAAGTATATCTATAAAATAAACTGAAGGTTCTAGCATTGACATTTGCAAAGAGTGGCAAAGCAGCATATGAGTTAATGTACACAGTATATGTGTAGTGATACAGCCTCTCATGTCCGTTACTGGATTTGGGCCTTTTCGCATCTCTCTGGGACTCTGTGTGTTGCACTTTTCTTGGGCTCTCGGGGAGACGAGTGGACACTATTTTGTTACATTTGTTTTGAATTAAGAGACACAAATCAATCAGAAAAGACTTCCTTTTAATTTGTGTTAATTCAGAATTGATCAACAGTATATTTTTGTCATTTAATGATGATCTGTTATTAACATGAATGTTACTCTCATGCTGGGTTATTCTGCAGTACGAGGATGCTTGAACGTTATGGCACAGTTCAGGGTAAACTTTTAACTGCAACTTTTCTGTTTTGTCTGTGAATTAGCCATAATATTCTTTTTACTAACAGCTCCATCTGGCCACTGGTCTAAACACAATACGTTAGTGTCCTTCAGAGTTTTTCAACTCTGGGAACTGCTAAGTAACTCCATTTATTTTGTTAAAACAGCCAATAACCATTCAGGAAGTGGACTGACCCCGCCCTCCATATAAAACTCTTACTTCCCGTTTTGGCTTCAGTGTGAAAAAGGAGAACTAAACTGAACAACTTGGTTCTTCTCTGGAAACTGGTTTGAACGTTCTGGTCAAATGTCAATTAGACCTACGTTATCAGCCAGGGTTACGGCACAGCTCAGCTGTAACTCACTCATTCCTGTTCTGAAAGAATTTGTTTTCTGAAAGTTTTATTTTGAAACCCAGTCAGGACGTTGGCCTGGTTCCTGCCGGGAAAGGCACTCTTGCTCATTTGTTGAATCAGTTATACACGCGCTGAAGTGCAACTGGACGTCTACTGGACAACACAGTCCGTTAAGTGTCCACAAACTTCTCAACTCTTATCTCCAAGAGACGTGCTCGTCACCAGGTAAAGAGTCGTAGATTGTATGCTGAGCATGCGGGAAGTCCAGCCGGACTCGTTTGGGAAAAGTGCCATCCTGTTGCATTTCAAAATAATTAACTTCTGTTAAACTTATCTTTCATTCCATTTATTCCTCCTTATTCTTATTTTTCCTAAGCCAGTAAACTTTTAAGTAAATGTGCCAGCAGGAAGTTAGATTTTAACTTGTCTGTTTGTTTCTATTTGAATTTTGTCTACAGTAGTTATTAAATCAGAGCTAATCTCGATACAAATGTTTAATGTACTTTTATGATTTTCTCAATAAAAGGTTCATCTTCTGGTGGATCAACATAAGTTGACGTCTCTCGTGAAATTACATTTTGTCTAGTCACATTTAAGCAATTTAATCCGGAAAAAGAGTGAACTCGTGAATATTGATGATAAGTTTGTGCCGATAAAACCTACTCAAATCTTTTATCTGGAATATTGTACTAATCAGCAAACTGACTAGTATTATACCCCTACAATTGGTGGTCCGTACAATTCTCTGGACGGTTATTAAATTGTATTTTTGTAGTCTATTGTTACGGTTTGTTGGCATAGTTATTATCCGTGTTTTTGGACTTGGAAAGATAATTCACGTTGGGAGTGGCCGGGAATTGCTGTTCTTGCATCGCCTACGTCATTTCACATTGGAATTATTTTTGTTTCAATTTTAAACGTCTGAAGTTGCTGGTGATGAATTTTGTCTGTGTCTGTGAGACGTTTTCATAACGTGTCGCACGTTGCGTACTTTTTCACTGTGGGTGACCGCCGTGTCACCCCTCCGCCACTCTTCTTATCTTATTACATCTGCGGATTACTGTTGTATGCTGTTTTCACATTGTCGGGCTGCTCCGGTGTACTATTTCTGTTTAAAACGTGGTTTGTTTGTGGTTCGGGAGAACCCACTCAGTTTCTGCATTTGGAGCGACTATCAGTTGGTTCCGACGAGTAGAGTCCGTTGTTTTTCAACAGTTAGAAGTGCTGTCTTCCTCGGGAAGGCGCGGGGCCTTCCCTTTATGTGATTTTGGTACGTTAACAGAATTTTTCTGTGGGGTTTTATGCGTTTATTTTGAGAAAGGTTCAGAATTTTGGGTAGGCTGTGTTAGCATTCCTAGCGCTAAGGCTGCATAAAGCGTTGTGATTGGTCCATTGTGTGTCGTGTTCAATATTGTTATAAATTCCCCAGTATCTATGCATTGTTTTTGTTCAGGCATATTGTTAGACAGCTAATACGTATTTTTTACGTTAGACAGCTAATTTGTATTTTTACGTCAGGCATCTTGTTAGACAGCTAAGGGGTCCTTGGGGATAAATAGAGCTGAGAAAGCCGTTGGTTTTATAGCCGTTGGTGTTTTCTATCGTTGATGCCTGTCTGCGTTTGTGACAAAGGTGAGCTTAATGCACTTTAATGAGCGCTAATTTCTTCTTTTCATATATAAATGGGGAGGCGATTTTGGCGCAAATATGAGACAGCCCAAGAAATGTTTATTTCATGTTTAAGGTTCTGTCTTGTTATAATATTAAGGGTAAGCTAAGCTATTTGTTAGCTTGTTCTTATTTAGCCGTTTTCTTTTATTTCAGATATCAGACAGACAGAAAAGGGACAGTTAATGCCAGTTACTGTCAGTTAGGAAGAATTTACAGCTCAGAAAAGGGAAACTTCATGTTGTAAACTAACTGGATAGTTAATTAAACTCCCAAGAAAAACACCATCTTGCTGTGTCAGGACTCGCTCTCTGATCAGAGTGTCTATATGGATGAAGTGCTCCAGCTAAACTCCTAAAAATCAACATACAGGTAGTCCCCGAATTACGAGCGCTCTGATCTGCGAGGTTCCAGACTTACGAGCTGGCGAATTTTTGGAAAAAACGCAAAAAATACTGAGTTTTCATGTGTTTTTTCACCACAGTTAGTTAGCTAAGCATATGGACACACGTTTCCGATCATTTTTATGCACTCATAAGCAGTTTTTTGATGAAAACCGAGTGTTTTTAGTCGCGCTAGCGAAACCGTTCCAATTTACGAGCGAAATTTCGGACTTACGAGAGACATGGCAACCGTTCCAAATTACGAGATTTCCGGTTTACGAGCGCCTCGTTGTAACGGATCTCGCTCGTAAATCGGGGAATACCTGTACAGTCCTAACTCTCCACAATATATGGTCCTTCTGAGCCGGATTACTTCACTCATATCAGCAAAATGGACACATCAAGATTAACAGAACGGCCACGACAGCTACCAGCTCACCTCCAGGACTACCAAGTTCCTCAGTCACTAATATCTTATCTTATACCCATGTCTCATCAGGATGACAACCTAAGTGCCAGTGCACAGCAGCTGCAGTCACTCAGCCTGCAGACCAAGTCTGCTATTCAACATGGCCAGCTACTTTCACTCGGGCTCTCACGGTGTCATTTCCCAGCGGCGGCAGTCGATAAGGCAAGCCAGTACAACACAGTACTACAAGCTAATACCCAGCCTGGCTCACGAGTGGGGTGTGAAAGGACCCCATCTCCTGCCCTAAGTGAATGCAGCCTGCAAAGTTATCCCAGCACAGATGACTGCTCAAGTGAACATTCTCTAGCATCCCAACAAGCAACATCTTTTAAGTTGAGTCTTCGGCCAGACAGTACAACCTGGTCTCTTCCAGTTACATTAACATCTACATCACAGTTTGGAGCTGACACCAGGCAACCACTCTCCACTACAATGAGCATGTTACAACCCACAATATCTACGTTATACCAACCAGTCTATCAAATAATGAATCCCGTGACTACAGCTGTAAATGCTCAACATAGAGGCCCAGTTATACCGATGCCAATCCAATACCAGCCCAATTATACAGGTCCAGCCCATACAGAATACCAGCCACATCCAGCTGTGTCAACACCAGCACGTCAACCCCTGGCTCCAGCAACACCACGTCATGTGCTGCAACCCACATCACTATCAAACAATATTATGTTTCAGTGCCAGAACCTCTACACTCCTATGGCAGTGCCACAGCCTGTGTATCAGCCCACACCAGGTAACACCACACCGCCTGTGTATCAGCCCACGCAAGGTAATGATGTACAGCCTGTGTATCAAACTGCACAGCCGGTGTATCAGCATACACAAGTCATCAATGCACCGCCTGTACACCAGCCCCTACCGATTAGTACTACGCAGCCCATCTTACAGCCGCCAGGTTATCAGCCAGGTCCATCTCCACAACCTGTTCTCCAGCTTCAGCCTCCTGCAGTACAGACGGTTTACCAGCCAGTGCCTGTCATGGTAGGGCCAGCTCCCCATGGATACAGTTCTTTCCTGCCACAGTACACCATGCCACAGTCCACATACAGTTTCCAGCCGCCGAAGCAGCCTGTTCCTGTACCTGAACTGCCCAAGCTGGTTCATGATAGTGAGAGAGAATTTACTGACCTTAAGATGGCACTAGACCACCTGCTCAGCCCCCATACAGAGCTGTCGGAGCACTACAAATACCGTGTACTTATGGAGCGTCTAGTCCTGGAGGAGGCCAAGCTGATTGCTCAGTCTTGCAGACATTATACCCAACCTTACACAGCTGCTATGGAGGCACTACAGAGGCAATATGGACAACCACATCAGCTAGCACAGAGTGAGATTGCTACTATCCTAAACGCCCCTGATGTAAGATCTGGGGACACAAAAGGCTTCCAGAGCTTTGCCCTCAGTGTTGACCTGCTAGT
Organism: Garcialebias charrua; assembly: GCA_038048925.1. Classification (NCBI taxonomy): domain Eukaryota; kingdom Metazoa; phylum Chordata; class Actinopteri; order Cyprinodontiformes; family Rivulidae; genus Garcialebias; species Garcialebias charrua. Next base: position 12,927 of record JBBPBX010088163.1, read on the forward strand.
AGGAATGCTCACTTCATTAGAGGGACCAAATGGTACAGAAACAATGTCAACTGGTCACGTCGACAGACTGTTGAGTAAGCTTCCCAGGTACTTGAGAGACAGTTTTGTAGAGCACCTCCAGATACAAGGACGTTTCAACACAAGTCAACTCAACCCCTACAACCTCAGAGACCTTGCCAGCTGGCTCAAAGTAAAGGCAGAAGCTCAAAGACTCTGCAAAAATGGCACAGCGCCACCGCCCTGAAGAGCCACCTGCCTCCAGGAGAGAAAGACACGCTCCAGCTCCAAAGCCTCGAGCACAATCTGTTTCTGTCTATCACGGCTCTGATGAACCCAAAGCTGATAACAGTTTTCCTGCAGAGGCAGCCCACTCTGATCCCAAGTCACAAAGATTTAAGAAGCTATGTCTCTTCTGTAAGAGCACAGAGCACTATCTATCCCAGTGCTCTGCTATTGTACAGCATTCACCAGAAGAAGTCAGGAGATGGCTTGAACGTGGTAAGCGCTGTTATAATTGTGGGAGGACCGACCACCAACCTGAAGCCTGCACTTTAAAGAAACCATGCAGTGAATGTCAGGAGATTCATCTGAGAGTTCTACATGATGTTGCCAAGTCAGACTCGCGTGTCTACCTCATCACACCACGCGACCAAGTCACGTTCGGCACCTCTAAGCGAGGAGGAAAAGTGTATCTCAAGGTGGTGCCCATCCTAATAACTCACGGCCGGAGGTCACTGAAGACCTATGCCATCTTGGATGATGGGGCTGAAAGGACAATAATCCTACCAGCAGCTGCCCAACGTCTAGGCCTTAAAGGTAAAGCAGAGACCCTCACTCTACGCACCATTCACCAAGACGTGGCCCATCTGGCTGGTGAGTCTGTTTCTTTCCATGTTGCCCCACTAGGGCACTCTAAGGAGCGCCACCACATTAAAAATGCCTATACAGCAGGCCAGCTAGCTTTAGCAGAACAATCATACCCTACAACTGCATTACAGAGACGTTACCGCCATCTACAGGGTCTTCCAATCCCTGACTTTAGTGAAGTGCAGCCGTTACTATTAATTGGTGCTGACTGCACACACTTGATCACAGCAAAGGAGCCAGTGAGATTTGGTCCAAAGGGCAGCCCAACAGCAATCCACACAAGCCTTGGTTGGGCACTTCAGGGTCCAGACAGTATGGATTCTACTGCTGCTTCCTGTTATCTCACGACTGCTTCCTGTTATCTCACGACCAACCCAGCTACCAGAGCTGCTGCCCTCCAAGCACCACTGAGGGTACACTCTCCAGTTCCAGCAGCACCTCAGCAAGCCAGCCAGTCAGAGCAGGAGCTCTCAGAGATGAAGGGTCTCCTACAAAGTGCTGAGGAACAGAACACTGAACTCACTGAGCAGCTGAAGAATGCTAATGCCACGGTTGAACAGTATCGATCTGTGGTACTGACTCTGGAAGATAGCCTGAAGAAAGAGAAAGAGTTACGTTCTCTAGAGGTCAGACTGAAGGAGTCAGAGGAGGTGCAGAGGCAGCTGAAAAAAAGGTTTTTAGAGTTGGAGAAGATGGAGCTGCAGGAAAAGGAGGAGAGAAGGAAGGCTGTGGACACAGTGGAGAAACAAGTCTGTGAG
>JBBPBX010088165.1:3760-14551 GCA_038048925.1 Garcialebias charrua
AATATATTGGGTACATTTTAATGTGCATATGCATATCTAATTTACCATTGTTCATTGTCTTCAAAAGTATTGCTTATGTTGCTTTGAGACAAACGGATGAGGCGTAACAGAAAAAAAGCCTCTAGCATATTTCAGCACAAAATTAATCGGTGCAGGAGATTACAAAAGAAGTTTTCCTATGATGCGGGATTTTGTAAAGCTTGTTGAACTAAAGCAGCTGAGTTATATTGTACCAAACAAAGAAAGTTTTTTAATTATAACAAGTTTATATTCTAAGCTGAACTTACTAAACTTACTAAAAACCTTACTAAAGTGTGTTATGTTTAAAATGACAATGCAGTCATGTTAATTATGTTTAGCATAGATGTGTTTATTTCATTGAACAAACCACAGAGTTTACTTTTTTGAGTGCATCCTGAATGTTTATATTCATTTTTGGAATTATAATTGGTGTCCAACAGAACAACGGCCGTTCAGCATAATGAATAATGAATCACAAAACAGTTTGTCTTTTTGTCTGAGCGTATAATATTTTAGTCTATCAATAGCTCGTCATGGCGTACATAGATGGCTGAGCTGGTTCAGGAACAGACGAGTTCACGGTCTGGATAACTCTGAGGTGCTGAGCCTTTAGTATTGTTGATATAATTTTAGCTACGCTGCACTGAGTTCATTATAAATGAGCAACGATTAAAACAAACAGGCAAATCCTTCTTCAACATCCTACAAATCACCAACTGCAAAAGCTGCAGCCATCAGTTTTATGCAACTATTTTCGTTAATTTATGAATGCTTTCCTTTAAATTGAACTCAACACCATTAATATTCCGATATGGATTTAAAAACAAAACATTGTGTAAATTATTAATTCTGGGAATTTAAGCAATATTTATTTAAACTCCATCAATGTTCATTGAAACTAGAAGAATACTTATTGTTTTTATTTATTTCTTTATCTTTCTCCCTGAAAGCATCCCTTAAGTTTTACATCCAGTAATTACACACTGCATCTAGAGAAAACAGCATGGATGGAGGTAATGGATGGAATAATTGATGTCTTATTAGCTCATCAGTTTTGTCCTCCAGACAACAGTCGTGCAACATTCAGAATGAAGTTGGATATAAAAAGAGCCTCCACACCAGTCAGCATTTCAGGCCACTGATGGAGTTTTATTGGGCTGCTTTATTAAACTAATGCTTAACGAGGTAAATTGCATTTCCTGCAAAAATGCAATGTGTATTGCTAAATAATTACGTAGCTGAAATGGAAGAACAAGCCTAAGTTAGCAGAACAAAGAACACAAAGTTGCTGTCTTTGGTTTAAATAAGCATAAATTACGACAAAAATTAGTAAATTAGCTTAAAAAAAGGCTGAAATTAGCATAAATAGCTGAAAAGTATAGCTGAAAATGCAGAAATAAGCTTAAATTACAGAAGAATGGGGAGAGCGCACAAGTGTACCCAATTAGGTTTAAAGAAGCAGAAATGAGCACAAAAAAGTACAAATTATCTGAAAAAAAGCAGAAATTTGCAACAACAACAAAATAAACAGCTGAATAGTAGCTAAAACAGCAGAAAGAAGCCTAAATTAGGAAGTGGAGTGAGCACATTTTTGCTGAATTAGGCTGAATACAGTTTCAATATGGAAAATGTGGAATTAGCTCAAAAAATTTAAATTAGCATTAAAAAAACAACAACAAGTAAATAGTACGGTAGCTGAAATAACACCAAAAAAAAGCTGAAACTTGCAGAAATAAGCTGAAGCTGAAATTAGCAGAAATGAGTTGGCACAAAAATGTAGTTAGCATAAAAAACCTGAACGGAGCACAAAACAGCTGAAATTAGCTGAAAATACATGTTTAAATTGACACAAGGAAGCTGAAAGAAGCTGAATCAGAACAAAATGTGAAAGGAGCAGTAAAAGTTGTAAACACATCTAAAGATTTGAAGGATGTGAAATGAGCTTGATTTATTTTCTATGAGGTAAAAAATGGCAGAAAAGGCCAAATATTTCTAAAAGCTAAAGTTGCACCAATACCAAAAGTCACAGCAGGATTGTAGTGAAGGAGCTGAACGTTTTGATTTATTATTTATTGAAATTGCTTGAAAACCGTGGGACGAGAATTGCACCAAAAAACATGCAGAAGAAAAATGGATCACAATGTGTGAGTGCTTCAAAAACACGACTTACGACGCCCCCAACTTACGACGTTCCGGACTTACGAATGCGCATCTCGTTAAAAAAAAAAACTTAAAATAAATAAATAAATGAATACATGTACAGTACTGTACAGTCACCAAGCACTTAAACTATCCTAACACTGTTTTTAAAGAGGAAGGAGTGAGTTGAATTGTCTCCCTTTCACATAAAGGGAGCTAGCTTTATGTGAAAGGGAGACAATTCAACTCATTCCTTCCTCTTTAAAAACTGTGTTAGGATAGGCTAAGTGCTTGGTGACTGTACAGTACTGTACATGTATTCATTTATAATAAAAAAATATATATATATATTTTTAATTTAAGTATGTGATCCTACTTACGAATTTTCGACTTACGAACGGCCCGTAGGTACGGAACTCGCTCGTAAGTCGGGGACTACCTGTACCAGTACTCTTCCCTCTGGCTTTAGGAAAGTTTTTCTCCACACTTGTTTAAAAAAATAAAATATATAAAAAAAGCCCTTTTGTAATAATAAAAAAGGCATCTCTCATTGGTCAGTGTGGTTTTATTTTCAGTGTTGATTTCAGTTGTTGGATGTACACAGCATACTGTATTTGGTAATTTTGCACATCCAGATTTTCTAAAGCTGCACTGGATGTATTGTCATTGTAGTTTATTTATTTCATTTTATTCATTTTATAAATGAGATACAACAATTAACATATGTGTGTAAGGGGTTTTAGGAGGAGGGTCAGTTTTAATACTGACCTCCTTTTTACCTTAATTTACTTATTCAGATTGAATAGTAATTTCACGGATTCTCTTCTTTTTCAGTTTACCCAATATTTCTGTGATCTTTATGATGGATAAATAAACAGAGCCATTAAGTGACAATGGACGTTGACTTAGTTGGTATGCCAAAGACACTACCATTTATTTAAAATAAATCACTAAATTAACACCATTACACTTGATTGACATGATTTCACTTTCTTTCAATTTAATACGTCAGCACATTTAAATTTAACACAACAGACATAAATACTAGATGTTAAACATATTTAGTCTGAGGGCTCTTTAAACTTAATTATAGTTTCCAGCTTAGATAGAGAGGGAAAGAGTAGGAGGAAAGATTTAAGAAGAAATTATCGTGAGCATGATACCAGAGTGACATATTCTCTGATGACCAACGCAAAACCAGGAGACGTTGAAAACGTAAACGAATACCCTGCTTGAAGGTATTGTACTGGTTCCCACAAGGACCCGTGCATCTGAAAAGCTACAAGGTCTTCCCTCTTACCGGGCCGTCGTCAAAAGGTAAAGAGCTGTTTACAAAACGTACTTGGATTTTAGCAGAAGTCGGAGAAGTGTCACTCTGGTATCATGCTCACGATAATTTCTTCTTAAATCTTTCCTTTGACACTTTGACCCTGGGTAGGTCCACTACATGTGTAATTGGAAAGAAAAAATATATAAAAATATTTACAATAATGAGATACAACAATTAACATATATGTAATTGGAAAGAAAAATATATAAAAATATTTACAATAATGAGATACAACAATTAACATATATGTAATTGGAAAGAAAAATATATACAAATATTTACAATAATGAAATACAACAATTAACATAGATGTAATTGGAAAAGAAAAATTATAGAAAGAAAAAATATGTATAAAACATAAAATGAAAGGTAGCAGATGAAGAATATATCTAATTAAATCTGCTCCTTATTTTTTTTCTATTATTTTTATTTATTATTTCATTTTATTATAGTTTTATTTTATTATAGTTTTCATTTTATTATTTTACAATACTTTTATGCACAGCTGTATTTAATTCTAAGCTTTTTAAAAGTGAAAAGAACAAAATGCTCGGCCTGCATGTTTACCTCAACGCCATCGTATTCCTCTTCCAGCACGACGCAGTACTGTGGCAGTCCCAGTTGGCTCAGCCAGCGGGAAATGGACTGGTGTTTCATGACAACACATGGAAACAAAAAGAAGTGACAGCAGACGCACCAAAGGCTTGACGTTCAATCACTCCTCTTATAGATGCAACCTGAAACATCGAAAAAGAGAGAGGACAAATGTTAAATGACCATGGGAACAAAATACCACTGAAAAACAATCTGATTAAATTTTGTTGACTCTCACAAAATAATGTATTCAATTGGCAAGTTTACATTGATAAGTAAAAACTTCCAGTATGCTTTTAGTAGGACTTTGGAAATCAAAGCCATAAAACAGGAAGACTTCTCATCTTTTTATAGGGGTCAGGCAATCCCTGTACACTGGTTTCAGGAAAAAATATGAATAATTTAAAGCAGTGCACGAATAAAGAATTACTAATTGAGTGGTATTTTTTATTTATATACTTGTACAAAAGTTGTTTTCCTTTCCCTTGCTACCAGCTGTAGAAACCTCATAGAAATATATAGGATTTGTGATGGGGTTTTTAAGCTGAAGTAGACATGTAAGTATAGGATTATAATATTAGACAGCATAAGCTGAATGGTTTTCTTCAAAAATCTTCAGCTCATTTAACCCTTCTTAACTTGTCAACTCTCTCCTGACGTGAAAATGTCCGGGTCTATGTCTGCAGTGCAACACAGCTTCTGGGAGGAAAAAACAACAACAACAACAACAACATCCAAACTGTTTTTCATCTGTAAGCAGCTTCTGTTCTGCTCATGTGTCACTTTTACTGCAGCATCTGTTAGCATGTCTGCAACTTTTATAGCTATTGTTTCATTTCATTAAAATCTATTGTGCAAACAGATGCTGAATGCATAGTATGCATATTGAAACCAAAAGGGCCTCATATGGAGCCCTGTGGAGTTGCCAGATGAGTTTTTAAATTCCACTTCTAAAAATGTGGAAACAGTGGATAAGAGCTCTTCGTTAAAAAGTTATATTTCAAACATGCAATAAAATATTTTGACTAATATAACTAAAATCATCTTATCACCAGCAAGCTGTTTATTTTCCACTCTGGGAGTGAGCTGCTTGTGGGATTCAGTTTGGTTTGGTGGGCTACTCAGACTGGAGAAGTCTTTCGGATGAAGAATGAAACATCTCAGAAACAAAATAAACCGTCCAGATTACCTAATTGAACATTGTTGGATTTATACCTGGGTTAATGAGCAAAAACTTTGGTACTATAGTACCAATATGTTGCTGTGTTCATCTGTGACCATCTGCTCATACAGACTCATGTTCGTGCTGCTGTTTATAATGATGTTTTTCCACTACATTAGGGCTTAGTTACTAGCTGATGTTTCTCTTAGTTAATTCTAGATGTTATTACTGTTTTTCTCTTGCATTTGTTGTTGGATGTAACTGGGACCCCGTGTACATAATCTCGTTTTCATCACATGTACCACATGCAGTGCAAATGACAATAAAGACTCTCTGACTCTCTGACTCTGATATGACCAATAGTGTCAAAGCAATAACCATCAAATATAGCAAATAGTTGTAAAATGAGGTATAAAATGACGTGAGCTAAATATAAAATGGACCTAATGCTAATGTACACTTTGTTGGACTACATGAGTTTTTCCAAATACGTACATAAACTATAGATAACTGGCCTGAAGTTAATTCGGCATCTTTTAGAAATGAGAAAACAGCAGCAAGTCTCAAGAAGTGCAGAAAGAAAATCCTTTGCACAATGCATTATTGATCAAATGTGTCAGTGGATGAATGATTCAAAATGCAACGTCTAAAAATAAAGTGTATCCATGCCAGAAGCATCTTAAGCCCCTCATGCTTTCACCCTGCAGCCACAATGAGCCCAGGAAGAAGGCATCTAACTTATTTTGGCTCGTCCCTATAAAAGCATCCCTGAAATGCTTTGCAGGGATTCGGGAGATCCTAACGGACCTCAGAGGGAGGGATGCGTTATCACAGCAGCTCCCAAACTTTTCAGCTTCTGACCCACCAGATAACTGAAGAACTTATCAACTATTGTAGGTTAAAGTGTAAAAACATTTCAGATAAGACAAGAAACAAGGACACAGTGAGTACAAACTGTTGGTATAATAAATTTGCTGCTATTTTGTCTTTCAGACGGTATGAGAAAATATGCTAATAGCAATTATTTTGAGCTTTTATTTGATTTCTGAAAATCATCTCAAGACTCCTCACTTGTTTTATGACCCACAGGGCGGTCTAGAACACAACAACGGGAACTTGATGACAAAACTATATTTATTATTCACCTTACCTGGCTGGTTTATTTGTTGTGGATGAACTATGTAAATCGCCTTATGATATTTTATCACAAATGTAGTTGTATAGGGGGGTTCAGATTTACTGAGCCGTCCAATACACCAAATGTAAGAATGAGCAGGTTATACCTGACACAACCTTATCAATAATTTTTTCACGAGTTCTCTCTTTTTAGGAATTAACAACTAAATTGTGTGGTCAGATTAGATGTAACAGACATGAGACGTTAATTTATGTCGATTCACCAGGAGATGAATCATTTATTAACAGAATCATAAAATTACATCAAACGTGTACAAACGAATTGGTTCTGATCAAATGTCTTATAAACTAACTGTCGACTGATTCAATTTTGTGAACAACAGAAACAAGTGATGAGGTGACATATTACTTTATATCTGTAGGCAAATATTTATTAAAGTTTAGTTACTGGCAGAAATGGATAAGGTTTTAAGAGAAGGAGGAAGATGGAGGAAAGGTGAGGAGGGTTATTATCTTGAAGTGTTTAACCAGAAAACACGGCACACTCTTCGATCGACGTCCGCTGGACCTCAGGTACGTTAATGAACATCAACTTTTTACCTTTTACGAAGATTCCCTGTCCCCAGCTTAGGCAAAGTGGGCCAACCTGAAATGTGCACAGATCGTCCATCCGGCTATGTTTTTGCAGGCTTTCAGCTCGTTCATTCTCCAGCGTCTCACGGAGACCCGCATCAACTGGACCGAGGTAGTGGCACTGGTTCCGGTTGGTTTTCAAGATAAAAGTATTCCTTGAGAGGAAAGTTCATTCAAGTTGGAGCTTAGAAGCTCGAAGCGGACTTATAACTAGCATGTTATAAAACTGATGACGTGGTCATTAGCGTTTGACCAGTGTTCAAATCAGCTCTTAGGAGAAAACATCGTAGTTCAACTTCTCCAGCAGACTGAGGAAGAAACAGGAAGTGGAACTTTTAAAAGGGAGTTTGACCCAGATACTTAGTCCTTCCCGATTGGCCAGTGGCCCAGGAAGGGGGAGTGAGAGGAAGAGGTCAAGAGGTTAGTTTAGGTCATAAGGGGAGGATAAAAGTGTTAGTTTTAGGTGCCAGCTTTTTTATGATAAAACTGATTAAAAACTGTCTTAACACTTTACACAAACACTGTTGACCTGTCATTTTGATTAAACATCATTCAATTATCAACATATTGGACTACTGATGATAAATACATAACAGGAGATTATTCTTCTGATTATTAATTAGGGCAAAAATAAAGAGTCTCTTGTTGAAGTGATTAGTGTCCTGAATTCAAACTAGAATGAGATAAACAGTGTCACTGACTATCAAACATTGAACTCAATAATGCTCACTTAACACAAGGTTAATCATTATACAGGTAGTCCCCGATTTACGAGCGAGATCCGTTACAACGAGGCGCTCGTAAACCGGAAATCTCGTAATTTGGAACGGCCGCCATGTCTCTCGTAAATCCGGAAATTCGCTCGTAAATTGGAACGGTTTTCGCTAGCGCGACTACAAACACTCTATTTTCATCCAAAAACTGCTTATGAGTGCATAAAAATGATCGGAAACGTGTGTCCATATGCTTAGCTAACTAACTGTGGTGAAAAAACACATGAAAACTCAGTATTTTTTGCGTTTTTTCCAAAAATTCGCCAGCTCGTAAGTCTGGAACCTCGTAGATCAGAGCGCTCGTAATTCGGGGACTACCTGTATTTGAATTAGCACAAAGTAAAAGAATAAGAGAGTCTCTTGGTAATTCAATTTGACTTTGATTCAAATTAATGGAATAAAACAGTGTTAATGTGTTTCACTGAGAGGATGAGTGAAAAGACATCACTGGGACAGTTCAGAGAGATGAAGGTGTATCCCTACAGTCTTAGAGACCAGGGTCTGTTCCACTACACACAAACTTAAATACATGTCAAAGTATCACAGTAGTTTCTGGTCATTTTTTTATGTACCAGTAATGTAATATGAAAGCACTAGTGTTGTAGTCAAGACCACCTAACCCAAGAACAAGTCAAGAACAAGACCACAGTGTACTGAAACTGAGACAAGACCAAGACTTTTGGGGTCCGAGGCCAAGACCTCAAGTCTTGGAACTCAATCTTTTCACAGATTATCTGTACCAGCTTACTTTTACTCCTGGTTGCAATATTATGCTCTGTTGCCTGTATTGTTCTGTTGGTACAGAACCACGTGCGAGTGAAAGGGGGTGGGCGTGACAGTGGTAACAAAACCATGTATTTAGCAATGAGTCACGTCACGTTATCGCTTGTATTTGAATCAGTACGTTTTGCATCCAATAAAAACAAGGATGACAAATAAACTGGACAATATTCTGGCAATTTAATATTTTCAACAGTTGTGGTCTGGACAGGTCTTGAAATAAAATCCCGAGTCCTCAATGTCCAAGACAAGTCTGAAACCAAATGCGGCTGAGTCCGAGACAAGACCAAGACCATCAAAAAGTGGTTTTGAGACCAGTCTCAAGACCAAGACCGGTTTCAAGTAGTACTACAACATTACTAAGCACTGAAAACCCAAAAGTGTCGCTCTGCCTGTCAATGAGCAGCTTTTCAACTATTTAGAAACTGTTTGATGTATTTTTTTAAATGTTGTTCTAACATGAAGGAAGTCACAAGTTCTGAACCTTACAAATAACATTTTAAAACATAAGAGAAAGATTTAAAAAATCATTATTACTCAATAAAGAAAGGAAAACCTATTGATTAAAACCAAAAGGACTGTGCTGTATATTACATGATGACTGAGTATCATTGTCTCTGTGTTGTTTGCATGTATGGTGTGATGGACAGCAGGACAAACATGCATGTTGAGGCCTTTATTATATACATGTCATATACCCTATTTTTCGCCCTATAAGTTGCCGTTTTTTGCACAATTTACATGCCCTGCGATTTATATGCCAAAGCGACTTATTTATGTTTATTTTCCAATATTCATAAACCAATGTTGGGCTGATATGACCGTTTTAATTCATTCTGACTGAAAATATCGAACACTACCATTTTCAGCCACTCGATGGCACTCGAGCAGTATGGCATCTCGTTGTGTCATGTAATAGGTGGCTATTAATGACACAATCGGCTTGCCATGCCAAGCCATCTTCATCCAGCTCACCTGGAGCAACCGTCAATTCAGCTTCATTTCGCTGTGCCGCTCCCGTGAAATGAAGCTGATTTAAATAATAATAATAATAATAATGAATTCAATTTATAACGCACTTTTCATTAATGAAAATCTCAAAGTGCTAATTTGATTTGATTTGACCAGCAAAGTGCATTTATTAAAGGGGACCACACATGCAAAATTCACTTTTTAATGTTTTTTTACTAAACTTTGGGTATTTACTTCATAAAAAAACAGTCCTTGTGCCAAAAAAATGCACCCAGTGGTTTATTTACTCTAAGTAGATTTATTTATTTTTGATAAATACACCAGGATTCACACTTCCTGCATTTATTGACGTCACAAGCCGCCAGCCAATCAGATCAAACCTGAGTCCAGCCCCTCACCTAGCAACCCCTGGTTAGGCTCAACCCACTTCTGTATTAAACACATGACTGTTGTTTTTCATGATTTCATCTCATCTTTTGTTTATATGTTCTTAATTTCATGTGTACAGCACTTTGTTGCAGCTGTGTTTTTTTAAATGGCTTTATAAATAAAGTATAATTGTTATTTTTATGTTTTAGTTCAATTTTTAGTGTATTTGCGATCGCTGCCAACGCGCAGCCGGCAAAAATTAAACGAGCGGACCACAGGCGGAAGGACCGGGTTCGACGGGACCCTCTTCCGGCGCGATGGAGCGGAGCTTCAACTGTACAGCCTTGCAGCAGCCTCGCAGCAGGCTCGCAGCAAGAGGACCTTCTCCTTACAGATTAATTTACGGGAGACACTTGGTGAACTTTGTGTTGTCTTCACTGGAACAGCGATAACTCCCAAAATCTCATCGCGTGCAACGAGCGGAGCTGGCGAAAACCGGAAGAGGAACAAGCTAACATTAGCTTCGGATTCGGGTGGTCTAATGCTAAAAGGAGCAGCAAACTGCGGCGCGCTCAGACGGGTTTCGGTAAGTTATCTTAAGCTAACACTAACAGTAAGTCAAATGAGTAATAAAAAAAGAGCTAATTTTAAAACAACAACACATTACAGATACTGGCTGTTACAGAGGGCGTGAACAGATCGTTGAAGGGCGTGGACTTCAAGAAACCGGTCGTTCAAAACGAAAGTTAAAAATGGCAGAATTAAAAAGGGTATAATTGATTATCTAATAATTATTTTGTGCATTAAATTGAAGGAATAGGGTCTGGATATCCCACAGAAATACCATAAAAATTTAAAAAATACATCTGAGGTCCCCTTTA
>JBBPBX010088166.1:0-14551 GCA_038048925.1 Garcialebias charrua
TGTACACCCAAGTATTTGTAGCTGGAGACCACTTCCACTGCAGACCCACCTATTTTCAGTGGGGCATGGGTGTGTTTGTTCCTTCTGAAGTCCACAATCATCTCCTTTGTCTTCTTCACATTCATGTGAAGATTGTTCTCTTTGCACCAGCTCTCCAGGTGTTCCACCTCCTGTCTGTAGCTGGACTCATCATTGTTTGTAATGCATCCCACCACCGCTGTATCATCTGCAAACTTAACAATATGACAGCCTGGAAGTGTGGCTGTACAATCATATGTGAGCAGAGTGAACAGAAGGGGGCTCAGCACACATCCCTGAGGAGAGCCAGTGCTGAGGGTTATGGTGGAGGAGGAGAAGTTGTGGATCTTCACGGACTGTGGTCTGTCTGTTAAGAAGTCTAGTACCCAGTTACAAATAGAGGGGCTTAGTCCAAGTGTAGATAGTTTGTCTATCAGAGTTTGGGGGATCATGGTGTTGAAGGCAGATGTGAAGTCCACAAAGAGCAGACGCACGTATGAGTCTTTCTGATCCAGGTGGGTGAGAGCAGTGTGGACCACGGAAGAAATGGCGTCCTCTGTTGATCGGTTCTCACGGTATGCGTATTGATGAGGGTCCTCATTGATGTTGACGGTTGCCTTGATGTGGGACATGACCAGTTTCTCAAAACATTTAGCGACTATCGGGGTGAGGGCCACCGGTCTATAGTCATTCAGACCAGTCACTGTGGAGCTCTTTGGGACTGGGATGATGGTCGCGGTCTTCAGGCAGGTGGGAACTGACTCCAGTGCAAGTGAGGTGGTGAAGATGTCAGCCAGCACCTCACAGAGCTGGTCCGCACATTCCTTCAGAACTTTCCCTGGGATGTTGTCTGGTCCGGTTGCTTTATGAGGATTAATCTTTCTGAGACTGCCTCTCACTTCTGCTGCGGACACCCTGAGATGCTCTTCATCTGGTGATGAGGTGAGTCTGGTGCTAGCAGGTCTGTTTGGATCATCAAAACGTGCATAAAACTTATTGAGGGCATCAGGCAGAGATGGGTCCCTGGGGCATTGTTTGTTTTTGCCTTTGTAATCTGTTATGCATTTAATACCCTTCCACATGCTCCGTGGGTCTTGTGAGGTGAACTGTCCCTCGATCCTCTGTGCATACGTGGCCTTGGCCTTCTTAATGCCATCCTTCAGTTCATTCCTGCTCTTTCTCAGCTCCACTTTATCTCCTGACTTGAATGCAGTGTCTCTGGCTGCTAGCAAGGCGTGAACTTCTCTATTTAACCAGGGTTTCCGGTTCGGGTAGGATTTCACATATTTTTTTATGGATACATTCTCAGAGCATGTACTGATGTAACCCAGGACTGAGGAAGCGTACAGTTCCATGTCCACTGAACTTCCATCAGTGGCCGCTTCCCTGAAAACAGACCAGTTTGTCCTCTCAAAACAGTCTCTCAACAAGGGGGAACTATCTTGAGGCCAGATTGTTATTTGTCTTTGTTCCGGCTTGGACCGCCTGAGTGGAGGGAGTTCTCTTGGCGCCAGGATCAGAGACTCGTGGTCGGAAGCTCCGAGCGCTGGGCGTGTCTTCGCCGTGTATGCCCCCTTTACATTTGTGAAGACTTGGTCGAGTGTTTTATCTCCTCTCGTAGCTGTGAAGACGTTCTTATTGAAGGCTGGGAGGGAGACTTGAAGATCAACGTGATTGACGTCCCCGCAAACAATGAAAAGCCCCTCAGGATATTTACACTGCAGCGAGGTGAGTAAGTCATGAATTTCTCCCTGGGCGTCATTAGCATTAGCATCAGGGGCTATGTAAATAACGCTGATTAAGATCACTGAATAGTCACGTGGCATGTAGTGCGGGCGACACCTAACTGTGATCAACTCCACGGCAGCTGAACAAGCTCTTTTTATCACAGCACAGTTCGTGCACCAATCTTTGTGTACGTAAATACAAACACCGCCGCCTCGCGTTTTCCCCGTAGTCTTGATGCACCGGTCCGTTCTGAAGAAGAGCCGGTCGTCCAGCTCGTAAACAGAGTCAGGAGTGTCCTCAGAAATCCATGTTTCCGTAAGACAAAGCACGGAGCATCTTCTCATCTCCTCCGACGTGGTCACCCTCAAACGAAGTAGATCCATCTTGTTGTCGAGCGAGCGCACGTTAGACAGAAAAAGAGCCGGCATCGGGGGTTTACCGGTTTTAGCGTCTGCCCGCATTCTCATCATAATTCCTGCACGACAACCTCTCTTCTTTCCACGAGAGCACCGCTTCCTTTTCTTTCCCCTGGAGCGCATCTGCTTCCAGAAGGACGTTTTTAGCAGGTCCAATCTTCCGAGCTCTGATTTGAGTTCGTTGCTGATTTCAGCTGTGCCCTGTGGTAAATCCGCTCCGATTCTTAACAGATCAGTTCGGCTGTAATTCACCCGCAAAAAACGCGCAGAGTCAGGTACAAAAACACTATTAAAATTACTAAAAACTAGAGATGATCCGGGAACTCGTGAAGCTGCGGCTGCACTGAGCGCGGCCATCTTGCTTATGAATCAAATGAGATCAACTTTATTAATAAAGCAGATTTAAACAACAAGAGTTGACCAATGTGCTGAACAACAAACTCCAAAATAACATCCATAAAACAACAAAGTGAAGGTGTTCAAACACAACATTTAAGAACAAGTCCAAATCTATTCTTAAAGGAGTCAATGAAAAAAGACTTGAGCTGCTAAAATCATTGGAAGCCAAAGGAAATGAACTTTTCAGTTTGAAACGTCTCAATCCAGAGGCTGAACATGATGGAGAGTAGAAGACTGTTGAGGCTCTTGTTGAATTCTTTCACTTTGAATTCTTCAACTTCACCTGGATCAAACTGGAACACATTTCTAACTAGTTCACTCCTTTGATTCTGTCAAACAGATGTGAGCAAGAGGAAACAGCTGTTAAAGGAACACTGGCCTCAACCACCACATGCTGCTGAAATCACTTGTGGACAATATTTTTCACTGATGATCCACAGAAAAGTCATCTTGTGTGCAGCGTTCAGATTTAGACTCAACATCTGTAACACTGACTGAGTTAGAGACATCCATGTGTCGTCTGTTGTTATTTAACTGTGACAGCCATCTTGAATTGGACTGATTTCAAATTCAAATCAGTTCTAAATGTTCCCACAATGATTACTTTCTGGAAGTTTCCTTCAACTCTGTCCAGTGGTTTATCAGATATTTTGCTAACAGACAAACAAGATTGACAGCAACAATTATTGCTAAAGTTTTAAGCAAATATTTTGTGCATTGAGTGGCACTTGGAGTATGTTGTATGAAAGAATCTTGGCTCTATCTCTGTCAAATGTTAGCAAAATATCTGTGAAACTGACTGAATTATAGACATTTCTGTGTTTTATAACATGGGTTTTCTGTTCAACCATTAAGAACTGGATCGGCTCCAAAACTTAAATCAGTTGTAGACATAAATCCACTGATTATCTCTGGAAAGTTTCATTAAAATATCTTCACTGGTTCATGAGATATTTTGCTAACAGACAGAGTTGAGTTTAAGAATTAAATGTCAGAATTTTAAACCAAGGTCTCAGACAATCTATTAGTGCTCAGACTGTGTGTTGGGGATTCCTCTCGGCTACTACCACCCCAAACATCACATCAATCTCTGTAAAACTGAATTATAGACATGTTTTATGTTTTTAAGTTCAGTTAACTGTGGCAGCCATTGTAACTTCAGCTGACTCCAAAAACTAATCAGTTGTAGACGTACATCCAATGATGACTTTCTGCAAGTTTCACTACAACTCATCCAGTGGTTCATGAGATATTTTGCTAACAGACAGACATTGTGACAACAAGTGTAAAGTTTCCAGTGAGTCTCTGCAGCTTCTTCTCTCCTGACTTCTCTGATCAATAATGTTGAAGTGATGGATCCTGCAGAGTGATCACATGACAGCAGCATAATTCAAATCAGACATTAAGAATGATTACAGGTGCCTTTAAACAACACATACAGGATGAAGATTAGTAGAAATGGGAGAACCAGCACTGAACACCAGAATGGACCAGTTGGCTCTAAACTACTGGACAAATGTAAAAGGTCCTGAACAGAAGCATCCAACACAAGAAGTGTTCAAACCATACTGGGAAAAGACAAGAACCATTTCAAAAGCTTTGGTTGGACCATAAATCAGAAAACTACAGAAATTCACATCAATAATATTAATGTGAGCCCAACAGAACCAGAACCAGTCATACAACCATGGATACTCACAGACCCAATAGTACATCTGAAATTATTAGGAATAAATAATTATATTCAAATATAGTTATAGAATACATTAATCAATAATATGGATTCATCAAATGAAATAGATATAAAACTCAGTCGAGCAGAAATAAAAAGCATTGAAAAGGAAAAAATGATGGAAAGATGGAAAAACAAAAGGAAGAAGAAAGAAAAGGTCGATGGTTTTATAGAATTCAACAACAAACAGGAGAAATGAGGAGATGTGAAAGAAACAGGAGGAGGAAACATCACATCACGTCTCAGATTTGGACACACAGGATTGAACAGAACATTATTCATAACAGGGAAGCATCATAAATGTGACTACTGTGGAGAAGATGAGACCATAGAACATGAGTTATTGAACTGACAGAAATACAGACATGAAAGAAGTCAACTGATGAACAGTCTCACTGAAATCAAAGAAAGATTTGATACAGTTGAATTATTGCACAATTCAAAAGATAATGGTGCTCAGGTTTTAATACAATATCTGAAACAGATTGTTTATTTGAAAGAATGGTTATTTATCCATTAATTAATTAATTACTTTAATTTATTTATTTGTTTGTTTACATTGTTTCAGTCCACCTCCTCACCAGTTTGTGGTGGTAATGCACCAAATTGTTGTTTGCCAACCACCAGTAACAGGGTAACAGGGTTGTTGTTTTATGAATTTTATCAAAATGCACCGTCTTTATAATATTTTTCTTGTTTTGCAGAAAAGTTTATCTAGTAGTTATTAGAAAATTTTCTTTTAATGTTTGTGGAAACGGTTTCCTAATTTCCATGTAATCCAGGTTCCTTTTGTTTGTGTGGTGACAACGCCTCTTGGTGGTGGTTGCTGGTAAATAGGTGGACATGGCATAGTTTTCAAGTCCGCTTGGGCTTGTCAGAAGACACGTATAATTGTGTGAATGCCAACAAGGCATTCACACTATAGAGATTGTGTTTATATTTATTGTGTGAATGCCAACAAGGCATTCACACTATAGAGATTGTGTTTATATTTATTTATAGATGTTACTATCTTCATTCCGTACGTTTTTTGGCATGTAACTACTCGCACAGTTTTGGTGCCATTTCAACAATTCATATATCAAAATGTCCAGCTCGTTCAGGACAATCCGGCTATGACTTTTGGTAATGCTGCAACTTTAGCTTTTTGAATTATTTAGCCTTTTCGGCCATTTTTTTCCCATTGAAAATGAATGGAGCTAAAATGAAATGGCATGTTGGGGGCTTTATCATATCCTAAATCTCACCAAATTTGGCAGACTCATCACTCAGACATGGGGGAGTAAAAAATGATCAAAACCTCACGTTTTCATATATGCTGAAGGGGCGTGGCCTGGCCTCAAAATTAGGCATCTCGCCATGAAAAACGAAACACTAATAGCACCTACACGAAAACCGTCTAATACATCAAACCTTCAGTGATTGACCCACAACCGGTCCCTTACAATACTGAATGGTCAAATCATGACATTAATTAAGCCACGCCCCCTCACAACAGGAAGTGTACAGTTATACATTGAACGTCCCGATCGGACACCTGTTACCTAATCAGCGGGACGGTCTGTCCAGTGACCAAAGACATGTTGCTGTAACAAGCTTTCCAACACTGACCGTTTTGGGTGGAGCATGTGGGCGTGGCGATGTGGCGAATCAGCCGTCACGCCGTCACAAACGAAACACTAATAGCACCTACACGAAAACAGTCTAATACATCAAACCTTCAGTGATTGACCCACATCCGGTCCCCTGCAATACTGAATGGTCAAATCATGACAATAATTAAGCCACGCCCCCTCACAACAGGAAGTGTACAGTTGTACATTGAACATCCCGATCGGACACCTGTTACCTAATCAGCGTGACGGTCTGTCCAGTGACCGAAGACATGTTGCTGTAACAAGCTTTCCACGACTGGTTGTTTTGGGTGGAGCATGTGGGCGTGGCGATGTGGCGAATCAGACGTAACGCCGTCACAATACGTTTGGCCTTTTGGGAGCTTTATCATATCCCAAAACTCACCAAATTTGGCAGACTCGTCAGGACTGGTGAACGATTACATATTTTGGGGGCGTGGCCAAAATTGCAACAGAAAGGGCTCAAGAGCGCCACCTAGAATATTTCAAACTACCCTCCGCATTGGCCTTAGTTTCACGTAGGATCATGAAATTTGGTACACCTCCCCGATTCACCAAGGCGCACAGAAAACCCTCTGGCACCAACGTTGTGCGATGAAAGGAAAGGCGACCTTTTCGGCCATTTTTATCCCATTGAAAATGAATGGAGCTAAAATGAAATAGCATTTTGGGGGCTTTTTCATATCCCAAAACTCACCAAAATTGGCGGACTCATCAGGACTGGTGAACAATTACATATTTTGGGGGCGTGGCCAAAATTTCAAAAGAAACGGCTCAAGAGCGCCACCTAGAAAATTTCAAACTACCCTCCGCATTGGCCTTAGTTTCACGTAGGATCATGAAATTTGGTACGCTTGTCCAATTCACCAAGACGCACAGAAAACCCTCTGGCATCAACGTTGTACGATAAATGGGAAGGCGGCCATTTTGGAATGTGGACCAAATTGGGTGCGTGCATTGGGTGCCGAAAGGGTACGGGAAAGGCACGAGAGCGTTTCAGGGTGGACCAGCTCGACTTCCCGCGATCGCCGCGAGAAGGGCGGAGCGGCGCTAAGGCATTCACACGTGCATTTTCGCAGGAAATGCGGTTTTTCTAGTTATGTTACTATCTTCATTCCGTACGTTTTTTGGCATGTAACTACTCGCACAGTTTTGGTGCCATTTCAACAATTCATATATCAAAATGTCCAGCTCGTTCAGGACAATCCGGCTATGACTTTTGGTAATGCTGCAACTTTAGCTTTTTGAATTATTTAGCCTTTTCGGCCATTTTTTTCCCATTGAAAATGAATGGAGCTAAAATGAAATGGCATGTTGGGGGCTTTATCATATCCTAAATCTCACCAAATTTGGCAGACTCATCACTCAGACATGGGGGAGTAAAAAATGATCAAAACCTCACGTTTTCATATATGCTGAAGGGGCGTGGCCTGGCCTCAAAATTAGGCATCTCGCCATGAAAAACGAAACACTAATAGCACCTACACGAAAACCGTCTAATACATCAAACCTTCAGTGATTGACCCACAACCGGTCCCTTACAATACTGAATGGTCAAATCATGACATTAATTAAGCCACGCCCCCTCACAACAGGAAGTGTACAGTTATACATTGAACGTCCCGATCGGACACCTGTTACCTAATCAGCGGGACGGTCTGTCCAGTGACCGAAGACATGTTGCTGTAACAAGCTTTCCAACACTGACCGTTTTGGGTGGAGCATGTGGGCGTGGCGATGTGGCGAATCAGCCGTCACGCCGTCACAAACGAAACACTAATAGCACCTACACGAAAACAGTCTAATACATCAAACCTTCAGTGATTGACCCACATCCGGTCCCCTGCAATACTGAATGGTCAAATCATGACAATAATTAAGCCACGCCCCCTCACAACAGGAAGTGTACAGTTGTACATTGAACATCCCGATCGGACACCTGTTACCTAATCAGCGTGACGGTCTGTCCAGTGACCGAAGACATGTTGCTGTAACAAGCTTTCCACGACTGGTTGTTTTGGGTGGAGCATGTGGGCGTGGCGATGTGGCGAATCAGACGTAACGCCGTCACAATACGTTTGGCCTTTTGGGAGCTTTATCATATCCCAAAACTCACCAAATTTGGCAGACTCGTCAGGACTGGTGAACGATTACATATTTTGGGGGCGTGGCCAAAATTGCAAAAGAAACGGCTCAAGAGCGCCACCTAGAAAATTTCAAACTACCCTCCGCATTGGCCTTAGTTTCACGTAGGATCATGAAATTTGGTACACTTGTCCAATTCACCAAGACGCACAGAAAACCCTCTGGCGTCAACGTTGTACGATAAATGGGAAGGCGGCCATTTTGGAATGTGGACCAAATTGAGTGCACGCACTGGGTGCCGAACGGGTACGGGAAAGGCACGAGAGTGTTTCGGGGCGGACCAGCTCGACTTCCCGCGGTCGCCGCGAGAAGGGCGGAGCGGCACTAAGGCATTCACACGTGCATTTTCGCAGGAAATGCGGTTTTTCTAGTTTGGGCTTGTTTTTGGATGTGAAGTCGCTTATTTGGGCTTGCTATTCTTTGTTCTTTATTCTTTGTCTAGTGACAAGACCAAGCTAAAATGAGCTCCAATAAGTGGGGGAAATATGGGAAAAAATATATTAAAGAATGGGAGAAAGAGCGCACACTTAAAACATGATTCAGGATAGAGATTAAAGTAAGTTTTTTTGTTGACTATGAGTTTGCTGTTTGATTTTTATTTTATTTTTTAATTTGTACGCATCCTTTATGATTGTCTGTTGTTGTCGTTATCCATAGACCCCTTTCACGGATTGCGCAATACCGGAAGCACCGCCATGTTGGAGACACTCGCGCTGTAAACACACAGTAGTTGAAGTCAGAGCTCCGGTTTTATTTCTGATTTGACCATGTTCTCTGTAAAACAAACCTCTGTAAAGAAGACAGAAGCTGCAGGAGAGTATGTGGACCAGCTTCAGCCTGCAGCAAAGGAACGTCATTTGGATAAAATACAGATAATTGGCAGCTAAGAAGACCCATACCGGCTGTCCAACATGTCAGAAGATGAGAGGACCTTACCAGCTGTGACCTACGCAGACATTGTGAATTATTTGGTGATTTATATTTAATTTTTAATTTGTCTGTGTACATATAAATATATTTTGGGTGTGTTTTTAAACACACACTAGCTATGTATTCTTATTGTAAATGTATGTGACTCATCACATCAGTCTGAGGATTGAAGCAAATTTTGTCAAAATGATCTTAGATCCCTGTTTTTTAAGCTACATTTGATCCCTGGATCAACCAGATCTGAGCGGTTCCAGAGAGCAATGCCTTGATTTTCCTTCTTAATCCAGACTAAATGTGTAAATGTGTGTTTCAGTTCATCTTATAGAAGCTCTGTGCAGAACTACCTCAATACATATTTTTTAAATAAACATGTGAAGTACAATGATGGCTGACAAGTGTTATTCAAAATTTTCAACTCTTGTACAGTGTTTCAACACAAATTATATAAATAACAGCTACTCTGAGTGTTTCAACACAAATTATATAAATAACAGCTACTCTATGAATCTAATTACAGTACGAACTTTGAGGTGCATTCTGCAGACATTTATCTTTTAAGATAATAGTACGAATGGTTGTCTTTATATAGACCTTTTTTTACCTTATAACTACTTTGAGTTTGGCAGAATATTTTCTAGTCAATACAAAAAGTGCACAAACAAAATGGTTAATGATACCGGTACATAATGTCATTTATTCTGTTTAAAAGAGAGGTTTTCTAAATCGACGTGAGCTATACAGTATCAGCACCACTATGTGAAACATATGTTGTAATATGTAAGTCATCTTGTTTGCTCACGTCTGTGTGATATCCATTACAGAAAAAGCATAATCAAAATTACATTAATCAAATCAATACATAAACAATGATATAGTAATTCATGCTCAAATCAAAAAGGCGTTCAATACAGGATCAACTGGACTTTATTTGTTACTAATAAAGTCCAGTTGATCCTGTATTGAACGCCTTTTTTGATTTTATCATGTCCTGGACGACTGAGAATCTTCACCAGCATCATGCTCAAATAAAGAGTGCAGTGAATGAAAAATCATGTCTGCCCCATATTTGCAAAAACAACTTCAAAGTAAAGGTGGAACAATGTAAAATAAAAATAAAAAAGGTTCACATCAGCTATCACTCTTCTATCCACTTGTTCTTTTTACAATTCATGCAGCTACAGTACTCATAACCCACCAAAGGTGATTAACCAAGGCACAGTACACAAAGCCAATCATATTGATTAATGCAACTTTTTCTGGATATCTGTTTGAAAATCGATAGGTAGAAGAGGGCCATTCAAGATTGTGTATTTTTGTCTAACACAGCCTATGACACGTTCAACATGGATTCTAACATGTGCTATTTGCCATGTTTTTTTTAGTTCTTTTTTGTCGTCGGTTGAAGCGTTCAGCTGCCAGATGTCATCCACCATCAGCACCAACTGCTACAGACTTCTCTGCAGCACACGTCTTCAGTGAAGGCACCCAGTCTGGATCATCCTTGCTGTACAATGGAGCACGTCTGCCTAAGAAAAGAAAAAACATAATAAAATAAAAATTACTTAAATGAAGTTGTAAATAATTGGTGTGTTCATATGCATATGAATTTCAAAACAGGATTTACAACATAGCACCGGATTGTCAGTTGTCAAACAACACAAGAACAGTTAATTTAGGTTATTGTATGTGCTTCTTACATATTTAGTGTTTGTATGTATTTTTTGCTTTTCAACTTGAGAGCTAGATGTGTAGTTTATCATGACAGTGCTCTTGTCATGAGTGTCATGTGCTCTTATGAATTTTGAATAATCAGCATAAACAACTCAACAACTGAAAGCTTTGTTAAGCTTTCAGTTGTTGAGTTGTTTATGCTATTTGTAAAAAACAAATAACTCAACAAAAAAATTTAACGTTCCATGTACATTTTATGCAGCACAGTTAAAGGATTGTAATAATAATAATAATCATCATTTTATTTAAAAGCGCCTTTCAGGACACCCAAGGACACTTAACAAACCAATTCAGTTCAAACATTATCAGTGACAAATTGAAATATAAAATACATAAGGATTATATAATATAAAATACATTTAGTAAAGTTAATAAGACTAAAGAGATGTGTTTTCAGGGCTGTCCTCGTGCTCAATAAACTTATGATTCGTGTAATGCCCTAATTCACTATAATCTACTGTAAGAAATATATTACCTGACACAAACTGTGCAGAGCAAATTCGGATGTTGCTCAGTGTTTTTCAATCCAAGTTCTGGTAGGCTGGCAGCCACAGACGTCGACGTTCCTCTGATAACTGCTGAATTACTTCACCTTGATTTGTGATCACGAGTGGTAATCTGTAAAACAGAAGGCTTTTCTCTCAATCTGACCGATTGTGGCAGCCATGGACACGACAATAATTCACCATTTTTTGATTTTGTGTGACCAGACGCGACGCACCACTACAATAGCTTTGAGGCTAACACCGCTATGTCGCCAAGATGGCTACTTCCGGTATTTTTCCAGGGTTGATGACGAGCCGTGAAAGGGGTCTATTGTTGTCATCTCTTCGTTTAAAATTCAGGTATCTCTGGTAAATGAGTCCCAGAGGCTTAATGGGATAATTTGTATAAATATGCAAAATGTATTTTTATTTTTTAGAGTGGATATGTTCTTCAAAGTGTTTAGCATAATTTTGCTGTTTATATGTAATGCCATAGTAAATGTATGTTTACTGTATACTGTTTAAAAACGGTGGGTTGCCAGTTGGACTTGTTTTGGGGCTTGTTTTCAAGAGCGAGTCGCTCGTTTGGGCTTCGTGGGGCTGGTCGCTTGTTTCTGTCGCGAGATCTGGCAACACTGGTCACCAGCTCGGCCTCTTTGTTTTCCTTGAATTCCTTCGTGATGAGGAGGTGTTCAAGATGGCGCTCTAAATGGACGCAATGTGGGAGCTCTGATATTCAATCGACACATTTTCATATATTAAAGGGAGTTGTTTGCTACAAGGAGACATTCTGCTGACAAGGTACCATAATAAGTGTATAGACACTGTAGAGTGATGTGAAGGTGCAGAAAGAAGAAAACACGAGTCCAGCAAACTATCCACCGCTAGCGTAGCTAACAACAAGCTAGCTGGATCTAAAAGTTCGACCGCTGCCAGCATGCATGATTATATTAGCCCAGATGTTGATGAGGGGATGGAAGCAGAGTTTCCACCTCTGCCCGTGACACCCTCCAAGGTTTACAGCAGAGAAACAAAGGAAGCTACAAGATACCGAGTTTCCTTCTGATGAGAAGCTACGTCTGGATTTAGCTCCGTGATTTATTTCAATTACTAATGAAAAAAGACTTCTCGTGAGTCAAATACTTTATTCTGTGATTTAGTTCCAAGCTGCTGCTGCCAGAGGCTTGTAACACTGCAGCTTCTTGTCTGTGGAGAGGAAGTTAGTTCACTCTGTTAGCATCTGTAGCTGTTAGCATGTGTAGCTGTTAGCATCTGTAGCTGTTAGCATGTGTAGCTGTTAGCATGTGTAGCTGTTAGCATGTGTAGCTGTTAGCATGTGTAGCTGTTAGCATGTGTAGCTGTTAGCATGTGTAGCTGTTAGCATGTGTAGCTGTTAGCATGTGTAGCTGTTAGCATGTGTAGCTGTTAGCATGTGTAGCTGTTAGCATCTGTAGCTGTTAGCATGTGTAGCTGTTAGCATGTATAGCTGTTAGCATGTGTAGTTGTTAGCATCTGTAGCTGTTAACATGTGTAGCTGTTAACATGTGTAGCTGTTAACATGTGTAGCTGTTAACATCTGTAGCTGTTATCAGCTGTAGCTGTTAGCATCTGTAGCTGTTAACATCTGTAGCTGTTAACATCTATAGCTGTTATCAGCTGTAGCTGTTAGCAGCTGTAGCTGTTAGCATTTGTAGTTGTTAGCAGCTGTAGCTGTTAGCATTTGTAGCTGTTAGCATGTGTAGCTGTTAGCATTTGCAACTGTTAGTAGCTGTAGCTGTTAGCATTTGTAGATGTTAGCAGCTGTAGCTTTTAGCATCTGTAGCTACATGTGTAGCTGTTAGCATGTGTAGCTGTTAGCATGTGTAGCTGTTAGCATGTTAACAGCTACTGCAACTCCCTGTTTATTGGAATCCCTGGCAAATACCTTCAGAAGCTTCAATATATTCAAAACAGTATAGCAAGGATTTTGTTGAGAGCTCGTAAATTTGAACATATTACGCCCATTCTCCATAACCTCCATTGGCTTCCTGTCACCTACAGAATTCAGTACAAAACTGCTCTCATTACACATCAATGCTTACACGGAACTTCACCTGACTATCTAAGATATTCCATGAAGCAGGAGCAGAGTAGGAGAAGGCCCTTTTTCTGTCAGTGAGGACTGAACTTGGAAAAAGGGCCTTCTCCTATTCTGCTCCTGCTTCATGGAATATCTTACAAAAAGATCTGAAGCTCTCGACCTTGACTTCTCTAAATGGTTTTCAGAATCTGTTGGAATCCTGGCAAAAACCAATGCAGATTTGTTCCTGTCTTTGATTTTATACGTCTACCTTATGTTTTGCTCGTTTTTAATACTTTGTTTAAAAAAGAAAAAAATAAATAATGTATTTCTTTATGCTGGTGAAGATTCTCAGTCGTCCAGGACATGATGAAATCAAAAAAGGCGTTCAATACAGGATCAACTGGACTTTATTTGTTGCAGAAAACGTTTCGACTTCTGTCCAGAAGTCTTTTTCAATTCTGAATGGAAGCTGTGAGAACGAGAAGTGTATTTCTTTCTTTTGTTTTTTCTCTTTTTTGTTTTCTATTGTTTATTGTTTGTTTATTGTTTAAGGAAATTCTACCATTGCTGTTCATCGTTCTTTAGTTTTAGCAGGTCGCTTTCGTAAATGAGCCCATGAGGTTCAATAAGATTTACCTGACTAAATAAAGGTTGAATGAATGAATAAAGGACATTCTTGCACCATATTCATCCACCCGGTCTCTACGATCACAGAACAGTAATCTCCTTCACATTCCACAAACCAAATTAAGGACCATGGGAGACCGGGCATTCTGTGTGGCTGCCCCTTGCATATGGAACTCCCTCCCTGACAACCTGAGAGCTCCTCAGTCACTGGTTGACTTCAAAAACGGCTTAAAGACTTCTTTTTAAGCAAGCCTATTCTGCCTCCACATTATTTTATCTTTGATCTTGGTTGATATTATTATTGATTTTATTTGATTTTATCACTTGTTTTATTCATTTATTTATTTATTTTTTAAGCAGGCCTATTCTGCCTCCACATGATTCTGTCTTTAATCTTAGGTGATATTATTACTGATTTTATTTGATTTTATCACTTGTTTTATTTGTTGTAGCACATTGAGATTTTATTAATGAAAAGTGCGGTATAAATCGAATTCATTATTATTATTATTATTATTAGCATGTGTAGCTGTTAGCATGTGTAGCTGTTAGCGTGTGTAGCTGTTAGCATGTGTAGCTGTTAGCATGTGTAGCTGTTAACATCTGTAGCTGTTAGCATCTGTAGCTGTTAGCATCTGTAGCTG
>JBBPBX010088167.1:0-14550 GCA_038048925.1 Garcialebias charrua
AAACAAAACAAAGCAAAAAAAAAGCTGTAGAAACGTTTCGTCTTTCGTCCGAAAGACTTCCTCAGTCTGAGAAGCTGTGTTCAGCTCAGTCTCAGTATACAGTATATTCTCAGACAATTTGAGTCATAACATTAAGGCAAAAAGGACATTTCTGAATGGTTGTTCAACATTTAACCAATCCCTGTCTTTGCGCCTGCAGGCAGACAGCAACGTAAACACAGGAGTTGTGCGTGCAATTATTTATCACTGTGTGCACGCTACAAGTGAATCACTTTACCATGTTTTCATTAAATCATTGGCAGAAGTTGGCAAGCATGACACACGGGTCTGCAAATATGCCAGATATGGTGTAATGAAGCTTTAATCACAAGCTCCAGCACAATCACACACACACACACACACATTTTTAGTGTGATGTTAAAAAAAAAGTCTGAAATTCTCTTCTCTACTTTTGAACCACTCAGGAATGTCACTGAAGGACAATTGAGCAACAATCACTGGAATTAATGAGGATCAAACGTCAGAATATCCAAAACCAGCCACTAGAAGTGCACACCTAATTCTCCAGCTCCCCGGGCGCTTTCTGGCTGCTCACTGCACCACCTGGTGGTGGTTGGGTTAAATGCAGAGAAGAATTTCGTCTGTGTATGGGAAACATATAGCCTGGCCCTCGCCTTCCTGCACAGCTCCGCTCAATTCTCATTTCCCTTCACTGCACAGTCTGGGACTTCTCCCATCCACAACCATTTCTCCGGTAGATTTTTGTTCGGACCAATCAGAGAGCAGAAGGCGGAGTTTTGAACGACGTCGACTGACGTCGTCATTCAAAATGGCTGCCGCCACGAAGGAATTTTCAATAAAACAAGGTAAAAAACTATTATTTCTCTGCTGAGAAAAAATATATTTCATAGCTGACGTTATATCAGAAGTGTTCCTGAGCAATCAGAGAGCAGAAGGCGGAGTTTTGAACGATGTCGACTGACGTCGTCATTCAAAATGGCTGCCGCCACGAACGAATTTTCATCAAAACAAGGTAAAAAACTATTATTTCTCTGCTGAGAAAAAATATAGTTCATAGCTGACGTTATATCAGAAGTGTTCCTGAGCTTAACAGTTCCTAAATCAATTCACGAAATGGTCAAATCTGCTGGATATTAAATAGTTTCGGTTTGATATTTTCCAAACAGCCTCGGGTGCGCTACGAAAATAAATGATAAAAAATCGAATTTTATCTCAAATGTTTCATCTAGGCCAACAGTCAGTAAATTAAAGACATATAATTACACACTGGTGGCAGAAAAAATATCCACCGAGTGGTTTCTGAGCAATTTATCTGATAGCCTGGACCTCGCCAGGCTAAACTAACAAAACTCTGCCTCCTGTTCTCTGATTGGTCCATTCAAAAATCTCCAGGAGAAATCGTTGTCTATGGCAGAGATGCCAGACCCTAGTCCAAAGCGAAGTGAAGGACAAGGGTCTGGTTTAAACCAGGCTAGGAAACATACACAGATGACAGAAAAAGACATGATTATTATTATTATTATTATTATTATTAGAAAGCACAAGCCAGTTTATCACTTCTACTGGTCCGAAGCCTGTGTAAATGGGGGTTGTGTGAGGAAGGGCGTCCAATGTAAAACACTTTTGCCAAAACTAATATGCAAGTTCATTTAAGTTCATTCATTCATTCAACCTTTATTTAAACAGGTTAGTCCCACTGAGCCACGAGGACTCATTTACAAGAAAAACCTGCAAGAGTGATGACGAAGACCATACCATACCATTTTATTTATAGAGCACTTAAAACAGCGACAAGGCCAACCAAAGTGCTGTACAAACAAACAACAGGCAACACATAGGCAACATACACAATGAAGTACAAAAAATAGACATAAAATCATTGCAGATAATAAATATAACGACCAAACACAGATCATCTGGTGTTGAAAGCTACAAAATAGTAACGGGTCTTTAAACGGGATTTGAAAACCTGTCTGACGAGC
This sequence comes from Garcialebias charrua, assembly GCA_038048925.1. Taxonomy (NCBI): domain Eukaryota; kingdom Metazoa; phylum Chordata; class Actinopteri; order Cyprinodontiformes; family Rivulidae; genus Garcialebias; species Garcialebias charrua. The sequence continues at coordinate 2,004 of JBBPBX010088167.1, forward strand.
AGAGGTAACTCGTTCCAGAGTCTTGGGCCTGCTACAGAGAAGGTCCTGTCACCTCTGCGTTTAAGGCAAGTTCCTGGAACTGTTAAAAGTAAGTGTGAGCAGCAGTATGGTTTCATGGCAAGAAAGAGCATCACAGATGCATCTTTGCCTTGCGGATGCTGATGGAGAAGTAAAGCGAGGGTCAGAAAGAACTCCATTTTGAAAAAGCATATGACAGGATGGCAAGGGAGGAGATGTAGTATTACATGAGGAAATCTTAAGTGGCAGAGAAGTATGTTAGACTGGTACAGGACATGTATGAGGACAGCAGGACAGTGGTGAGATGTGCTGAAGGAGTGACAGATGGCGTCAAAGTGGGATTGCATCAAACCCCTTCTTGTTTAGTTTGGTGATGGACCGACAAACAGATGAGGTCAGGCAGGAATCCCCTTGTACTGTGTTGTTCACTGATGACATGGTGACGCACTTGAAAGAAGAGGAATAAAAGTTAGCCATAGTAAGACAGAGTACATGTGTGTGAATTAGAGGGAGGAGGTGGAACAGCGAGGCTGTAAGAAGCAGAGGTCACAAAGGTGCAGGACTTCAAGTACTTGGAGCCAGTTGTCCAGGAAAATGGGGAGTGTGGTAAAGAGGAGAAGAAGAGAGTCCAGGCAGGATGGAGTGGATGGACAAAAGTTTCAAGGGTGATTTGCAACAAAACGATAGCAGCAAAGTCAAAGGAAAAGTTTACAAGACAGTGGTGAGACCAGCTGTGTTGAACTGTATGGTCTGGAGACAGAGACATGGACAAAAAGACAGGAGAAAGAACTGGAAGTTAGGAATGTGCGATATGGCCTAAAATTCATATCACGATATGTATTGTGAAGGGTGGCGATAACGATATATATCGCGATATGTTTTTGGTATAAAAATTGCAATAGAAATGAAAAAAAAAAAGCATAGGGTGTCCTTTTGCCATAATTTATTTTGAAAACTGCTACACCACAAAATAATCTCTATTAAGAAAATGTCACTACGTACTAGGTCCAGAGTTTTTAAATAATTAACAACTCAAGCATTAGGCTTCTTTCTTGCAGTGCAAAACAGTGCAAAATATAAAAATATCTTGTGTAGTTTTAGCCATAAGTTTTAAACTAAAGAATATGTTGTTAACTCTTAACAGTTTCCAATATTGTCACTTAAAGGTGGAGTCTGCAGTTTCTGTAGAACATCAGCACTTAGAAAAAATTTCAACAAGCAAAGCATTCTGATCCCTCCCCCTCAGAGCCATATATGGCACTGCCCCCTTGTGGTCTGTTAAAATTCAAATTCAAGCTCTGTTTTTATTGGCTGATTCGAATTCAAGCTCGGTTTTTATTGGCTGGTTACAAACTTTGTTTTTATTGGCTGGAAAATGGCGGGTCACTTTTTCTTTTTAGAAATGCTTATTTACCACCTGGAGAAGCAAGGGGACAATATTTTTTTTTAGTTTTTTTCAGAGATTACCTCTCTAACATCAATCTAGTGACAGAGTGAAGAAATATGTTAAAAATATATTGTTAGAAAAGTTACATATAGCAGCTTTAAGAAACGAACAGCAGAGCAGCATTTTACACTGAAAACACTTCACCCTCCAACCCTCTAGAGGGCGTCCCCTTCAGCTTTAAGGAGAGCTGACAAGGCGACCAGAAGAAGAACCAGTTTACTCTGTGGCTTTGACCAGAGGGTCTCGCAGTAAAATCACACAACACAGCGTTCTATTCACAGATCAGAGGGCAGGTTTCTCTAAAGCTGACCAACGCTTACTTTAACTTTCGACACACACAAAAAAAAACTTTCGACGGAACGCAGCGTTTTGCGCATGCGTCCGAATAAGGCAAAACTACGGCAAGTCGGACGAAGTTAGCATATAGCTTCAATACTTAGCACTCGAAGAAAAGACTTTAACACCACTTATGCACAGTTTTAAACTAAAAAAAGTATCGATTAACTCTGACAACTCTAATTTAAAGCTGACCAACGCTTACTTTAACTTTCGACAACAAAAAAAACTCGACGGAACGCAGCGTTTTGCGCATGCGTCCGAATATGGCAACACAAGCCGGACGAAGTTAGCTTGTAGCTTAGCACTCGAAGAAATATACTTTTAACATCACTTACGCACAGTTTTCAACACAAAAAAGTATCGATTAACTCTGACAACTTTGATTGTACACTTCAACACCACTTATGCACAGTTTTAAACTAAAAAAAGTAAAGATTAAATCGGACAACTGTGATTTTCTGCGGTTAGCCGGTAGAAGGCAGATCTCTATCGTAGGCTAAATTTATATTGTTTATACCGTGTACCGGTTATACCGCGCATCCCTACTGGAAGTGGCATAAATGAAGATGTTGAGGTTCTCCTTAGGAGTGACAAGGATGGATAAGATCCGGAATGAGATCATCAGAGGTACAGCACATGTTGAACAACTGGGAGATAAAGTTAGGGAGGTCAGACTGAGATGGTTTGGACATGTCCAGAGGAGGGACAGTGGTTTGGACATGTCCAGAGGAGGGACAGTGGTTTGGACATGTCCAGAGGAGGGACAGTGGTTTGGACATGTCCAGAGGAGGGACAGTGGTTTGGACATGTCCAGAGGAGGGACAGTGGTTTGGACATGTCCAGAGGAGGGACAGTGGTTTGGACATGTCCAGAGGAGGGACAGTGGGTATATTGGTAGAAAGATGTTAGAAGTGGGTGTCGGGGTGTTATTGAGGGATTCACTTTTTACACATAAAACACGTTTCACAGTTTGTGGATCGACAAAGTTTCACAATCCTTGCAAGTGAAGTTGTAGATAATGTATAGTTGGGTTAAATTTAATTTTGCTAGATCTAGTTTGAATAAATATCATGGTTTACAAATTGCACTAAGTGATGCTACAGTTTTTTGAACCATGTAACCAAAGCTTTGAACTAAACTTAATTTTTTTTAGCATTCTGTCAAGACGGACAAACATTTGAGGATTTTAAGGAGAAAAAAATAAGTGTCTTTCTTTATCTTTCCTTTTTCCTGATTAATTTTAGTATACTCTCACCATCACACAGTTGGTTCATAAACTCTGCAGTTGAGGATAAAATGTGCAGCTAATTCAGCTTTTTACAACTGCTGCTGAACGTCTCTAAGCTGTGGGTGCCAGACTTCAGTCAGAGCAAGAATCAGTCTTTGGGGAGCCGTCAGCAGCCATTATGAGCCTCAGAGGACATGTGTGCACAGATTCTTAGCTTTATGATTATTGTTTCTGGCACACGCTGAGGTTTTATCCTCGGCTGCTAACAGCGAAGTGGGTGGAAGGAGGTGGGGAGGGAATGAGTTTATCAAACGAGAACAAAATGATGAAGCAAAAGAGCTAACAGAAAGAGCACGAAACAATTTGAGGGGTCAGAACAGAGTGCAGTCTTGTTTACCTGGAGAGAGAAGTTGAAGAAGCTCAAAGTAAAGTTTGATCGTCGAACAGAAAGGTTGAAGGTGTCCTTTTGTTAACCCTTGTCCCATCAAACAGAAGCAGGGCTTTCCTGCTTCACCTTGGCACTCAGATGGTCTCCTATAACTCACACCACCTCAACTCAATACTTCACACTGAGACAATGCTCAGAAATTTATGAAAAGTAGTTAGCGAGGTGATTTACGGCAACCCGGTGACTCAGTATGTGACTTCTGAGATGGTGTATCCAGATGCCCGCCTGCCTTCTGCATGACTTCTCAGTATTCATCAATAATGGCGTGACCGGCAAAATAAAAATGAGTTAATGCTGTTATTCTTTGAGTCTGTTAAAGAGGCTGAGGGGACACGGGGCTTGGAAAGAGCTGCTGGACGCAGGAATGTCAGATGCTGAAAACGGCTTCCCAGGACTTTTGATGGTCGCCTCTCCAAGTCAATAACCGTGTTTCCATCTATTTTCAATTCGAATTTTGAGCAAATTTTTGAAAATTTGCAAAAATGTAAATAAAAATTAATGCGAATCAGAAGTGTTTCCATCAACTGGCTTGAAGCGAATCCACCAGGCCACGCAAAGCGGCATTACGTCAGACGTCAGCGTTACGCATGTCTACAGTAAACAGGAAGTAGCGGTTGAAAACAGGAACCGAACCACACATCTCGGCAAAATGGAGAGAATATTTCAGGAATGTGTTGCTATCGGGCAAGTTGTATTTATTCTGTCATGCCAACTAGCGATGTTACAGCGGAAACAGCTGATCAGTCACATGACGTGAATGTTCGCTACGTCAGAACTGAGTCGGCAAATCTGTTTCCATCTCTCGTTTTGCGCATCAGCTCTGTTTCAAAAAACCCAAAAACCACCTCAAGTGAGCGTATCAACTTTTTTGCGAATTAGAGGAAGTTAATTCGAATCGTGCCGTTTCCATTCACCTTTTCTGATGCGATACTTCAAAATGCGCATCAAGAAACCTTGATGGAAACACGGCTAATGTTCTGGGAACGGTCAGTTGGTAGCTTCTGCTTCAGACCATCAATTATCCCTCAGGTTTGTGCTTTTCCACTCTGATGCAAGTCTGCTTAAGATCAGATAATCTACATTGTACACGTACACACGGGTGAAACCTTCCAGGATGGCCGCTTGTTTGAGCAACGCTAAAAAAAATTAAAGCACTGTGAGATAAAAAATAAATCAAATAAATCAAAACATTATTTATGTCTTCTATCCAACAATTTTCAGTCTGGTAGTCTGTACAGTTTTTTTTGTTTGTTTTTTGTTTTTTTTGTGCTGAAACGTTTCCCCTTCCATCCAGAAGGCTTCATCATCCAAGGAAACACACAAACACACACACACACACACACACACACACAAAAAGAAATTGTCCAGATGACCTGACTGAAAACTGTTGGATTGTATACCTGGATTATTTTTTTCATTCAACCTTTATTTAGGCAGGTTAATCCCATTGAGCCTCGAGGACTCATTTACAAGAGAGACCTGGAAATTGAGCACGGACTTTGTTGATTATGTCTTCTAAATATGCGAGCCAATAAAACAAGCTCATAATAACTAAATGATTTACAATGTGAACAAAATCAACCTATTTCCAATTCTATATTGGGTTTTATTTCTTTTTTGAATCTATTTATTTAATTAAGAGTTACAGGTAGTTGAGTTACTTTACATTTACAATCATTTTTTAACTGTTTAAAAATGTGTAGATAATAAACAGTATAAATAGCAGTACTTAAATTTTATGAAGGTAGAAGGGTCCACTCTTTGATTAATACATTATATAAAGTAGACTATAACTTCACTTACACCTGTTTGAAAACTAAAAATAGAGGTTTATTGCACAAATTTGTATTTTTCCATCACAGCAATATCAATATTTTTTAATTAAAAAGCTTAAAAAGAATATAACTAACTGATTAAAGGTTCAGTGAAGGGGACAAATACAAACTGAAACAAGACCCGGGAACAACAAGAACTGCAAAAAGCTCAGTTTAAGAGTGTTTTTTAACAAAAATGCACATAAATTACACAAATTTATCATATTATAACGAGATTGAATTATAGAAAATATTTCCTTGGTTAGAAAAAAACATTAGGTTTGATTTACATCCATGTACAGTATATTTATATATTATTTACATTTAATTATTATTTAATTATTATTGTCTGAGAAAGGGTTAGGATATGACAACATCACTCCAGTTTTCCAATTTTGAGAAAGCAGTAACCGGAAAAGATGACAATGATTATTTATAATTTTAAAAAGTGATTTTCATCAGTAGACATTTTTTTAATTTAATTATTTATTTACTCTTAAATGCATACTGTCAAAAAGCATGACACCCTTATAAATATAACACAATTTTGTTGTTGTCTTAATCAAATCACAGAATAAAAAGAGATTAGATTGTTAGTTGATTTTGTGAAACTCTTTAGGGAGATGTATTTTGGTAATGACACAGTCTTTTTAAACTTCAGGCACAGAATAAACAGTAACACAATACAGTATTTGATAACACAATCAGATAGGGAGTGTTAGATAACTGTTAACTGTTAGATAACCCAAAGTCCTTCACAAATATAAGGTCATATTTTTTACTTTTAATCAGATGTTTGGTTTATTTTCATGAACAATCACTTTTCAGAGCACATCAGCAAGGTCACATCTACATCAAGAACAGATTAAAGCTGTTTTTCCAAAACACAAAATGTAAACACACTGTATATGCATTGAAATAATGTGACAGATTTTATTCAGATTAAAGATTATAAATCAGTGGTGAAGAAAATGTGTTTTTGCTTCCCTCAAGTGGTAGATTGGTACAAATCTGAACTCACTGACTGGCATTTATTAGAAAGATAAACTAAAAGTTAATAATTAAATTTGCACCTGAGAGATATTTCCCATTAAACTTATGTAAAATTCAACTTTTCAAACAAATAATTGACTTTTTAGTTAGAAAATCATATTTAACAATCACTTTCTAAGAATTTAAAATGTGTGCACATCAGTACAAATCCATTTTACAAAATTCCTTTTCACAAGTTCCACTGGAGTAAAGTTTTACTTTTCTCCAAAACACAAACGCAAATGATGTTTCAGTTTCTTTGTAAACTAACAGGTGCCATATGAGACAGGCCCTCAGGTGTTGGTTTGTTTTGCAGGCGACTCCTGGCACTGTACTCAACCATCGCACCGCATTGTGTTTCTGGAAACAAACCAGTCCATGTAAAATTAGAACAGTCAGGTGTGACCGACCAGAAAATAGGACATTTTATGTAAATGTTTCAAGACATTTGAACAACCAGATCAACTCAATGTCTGAAAGAGGTAGAAAAATCTAACAAGGTTAAGTCAGGTCATCTGACATTCTTCAACAAAGAAGAAGCCATCCAGATGACATAACAGATCAATGCCTGAAAGTGTTACAAAAACTGAGATGTATTATGCATAATTAACATAACAGTGATATGGCATCAAGTTGGGGGAGGGGCATAATCAAAGTTCCTTTTCCATAGAAAGTACACTCTCATACTTATAAAAGATGCTAAATATGAATTATAAATGAGTTAATGTTAGCATCATGAAAAAAATGTAGATGACAAATCCAAAAAAGCTAAGTCTGGTCCTCTGGACATTCAAAAAACAAAACAAAACAAAGCAAAAAAACTGTAGAAACGTTTCGTCTTTCGTCCGAAAGACTTCCTCAGTCTGAGAAGCTGTGTTCAGCTCAGTCTTATAAATAGCACCCTCCCACAGTGGATCAACCAGTTGGCTGATGACAGCCGAAACCAGCTGCTCACATGATCAAGGAGGACCATCAGCTGACGATGGATCGGCTCATCAGCCAACTGGTTGATCCACTGTGGGAGGGTGCTATTTATAAGACTGAGCTGAACACAGCTTCTCAGACTGAGGAAGTCTTTCGGACGAAAGACGAAACGTTTCTACAGTTTTTTTTGCTTTATTTTGTTTTGTTTTTTGAATGTCCAGAGGACCAGACTTAGCTTTTTTGGATTTTTCTACCTGGATTATTGAGCATGCATCAAGGTAGATGACAAATGTAGTTCGCAGGTTTAGATTTTGCACCGACTTTAGTTTTGTTGGCATTCAGAACACGTTTAAGTATTATTGAATATACGGTTGAAACTGTTAATATCATATTTTTTTATCTAAGAGATGCATTCAACTTGAGAGTTGATCAATCAACAAGTTTATTTCCTGTCGGTTGTGATTATTAAACAAAACTGGCTTAACTTCCTGGGTGCATTGCAGATCAATTACTTTGTAGTTCAGTCACCACTCTGGTCTTGCAGGCTGTTATTTCACAGGATTCTTTTGCTCAAATAATAATAATAATAATAATTAATTCAATTTATAACGCACTTTTCATTACTGAAAATCTCAAAGTGCTACACATATATTGAATGCTACATTTGAATGCTAAATGTTGTCTATGTATGAAGAATCTCATGAGATCATCAGACTGATGAAGTCTTTTGGATGGAAGATGAAATGTTTCAACAAAAACAAACCGTCCAGAGGACCTGGCTGAACTTTGTTGGATTTTTTTTTACCTGAATTATTCAGCATGAACTTTGAAATCTCATCAGCAGTCAGAAGATCTCACACGAGCCCAAGTCAAATTAAACTTTAAATGGTAGCTGGGTATTTTCAAACCTACAACTTGTCCCAAAATGCTTATATAAACAAAAATAAAGTACAATTCAGATAAAATTACATAAAATTATGAGTACAATTAGGGTATTTTTCTGTTCAGTTCCCTGAGATGACTTCTGTTGGGACTTGGCGCTATATAAACTGAATTTTGAATTTTTTTTGAATTTCCAGAGGACCAGACTTAGCTTTTTTAGATTTTTCTACCTGGATTATTGAGCATGCATCAGAGTGAATTGAATTGTATACAATATATTAAAAAATCCTTATAAATTAATACAAAAAGCTAATCGGGGGCTGCTATCTTTGAATTTAAGAATAAAGACCTACCGTAAGTAACAAGTCCAACAGAGAAACCCAGATATATGCTCTCCAGCTCCTCCTGGAGGACCCCAAGGTGTTCCCAGACCCGAAGAGCGTTCTAGGTCTCTTCCAAGAGGGACATGCCATGAAACCTTCCAAAAGGAGACATCCAGGTGCCACCCTGATCAGATGAACCACCTCAACTGACTTCTTTCAATGGAAAAGAGCAGAAGCTCAACTCTAAGTTCCCTCGGGATGACAGAGCTCCTCCCCCTATCTGTAAGGCTGAGTCCTGCCAACCTAAAAAAGAAAAATTATTTTGGTTGCTTGTATTCAAGATCTCGTTCTTTCAGCCATGATCCAAACCTCATGACAACATGAGAGGGTTGGAACATAGATGAACCAGTAAATCCAGAGTTTTGAATTTCAACTCAACTCTTTCTTCACCACAAACGACCAAAGCAACATCTATAAAAGCTAAGTCTGGTCCTCTGGACATTCAAAAGACAAAACAAAAAAGTAGAAACGTTTCGTCTTTCGTCCGAAAGACTTCCTCAGTCTGAGATGCTGTATTCAGCTCGGTCTTAAAAATAGTGATGGGGAAAAAAAATAGGTGAAAAGAAGGAACCCAGACCCAGACGTCATTCCGTATGTTGCGGGAGTTTCAGAGAAACTGAGACGTTTATTTTCTAAACACAACGTCCCAGTGGCTTTTAAACCCCAAAATACATTACGGCAAAGACTGGTTCATCCCAAAGATCCAGTCCCCCGGCACAAACAGAGTAATATTGTGTATGCTGTTCAGTGTCAGGAGGGCTGTGATCAGTCTTATATCGGGGAAACTAAACAGCCACTGGCCAAAAGGATGGCCCAGCACAGAAGATCAACATCATCAGGTCAGGACTCTGCAGTCTACACTCATCTCCAGGCCAGCGGTCACTCTTTCAGGGATGAAGATGTTCACATCCTTGATAGAGAGGAACGATGGTTTGAGAGAGGAGTAAAGGAGGCCATCTTTGTGAAAAGAAACCGTCCATCATTAAACAGAGGTGGAGGCCTCCGGGTTCAACTGTCCCCCTCTTACAATGCTGTTATTGCTAGTATCACTCAGCCCTCTGTGAATAGCAAACAACCATCAGGGTTGTTAGCTGATGGTCCTTGATCATGGGAGCAGCTGGTTTTGGCTGTCATCAGCAAACTGGTTGATCCACTGTGAGAGGGTGCCATTTATAAGACTGAGCTGAATACAGCCATAGTTGCCAAGTCCGCTTATTATAAGCGCTTATAAACTTTATGAGTCGCGGGTTACAGTTTTTGGGCTTATTTTGAACATTAAGTCACTTTTTTGCTTGTTTTTCTATCTGAGTGAAAGCAAAATACAAGTGGTAGGCAGTTTGTCCCTTCATGCTCCCCTTCCACGGATGCTGCGTCCAGGCGGATGTTACGTTCAGGTGCAGTTGGCGTCACAGATATCATATATATAAAAAAACTGATAATTTTTCTATCTCAATTGATGGTGTCGAGCTAAGTAGAGTGGATGAGATGAAGTTCTTGGGTGTAATTGTTGATGACAAAATGTCGTGGAAACAGCATATCCACAATATTCCTACGCCCCATGATGCCTTGCGCGAATTATGGGAACGACTTCCGCCTGAAGTGAGAGCAGCAGTTAAAGCCCAGTCTACTGGCTGTATTTATCACGTTTTTTTTTGTTTATTTCTAATTAATTACAATGGTTACTTCGTGTTGGGTTAGTGGGTGTTCCTGTCGGGTAGACGTTTGTTCAAAGCGCAGTTTTCACTTAGTCCCAAAAATAAGTAAACGTGAAGGATTTATCTCCATCGGAGGAGCTGACAGCTGCCCCTCCTCTGCTCGGATCTGCTCTCGAAGACGTCGTGTTCAGATCACGTTTTCTCCGGTAAACAAAATATTCTACATAAATCATTTTGTGAAACAATTTCAGAACAATGTGAGAGTATAATTTTCTCTGTGTTGGAGCTGTTGTTGTTTTTTTCTTCATGATTTAGCATTGTCTACTAGCTGTGGTTAGCTTAGCATGTAGCGTTAGCATCTGTTAAAGTATTTACTAAACAAATCTGTGGATAAATAATATAACTACATGTGTGTGTAATACATTTGCAGTACATACATATGCTGTGTGTATGTGTATACTGTATGCACACTATATATACAGTATATACATACATACTGCACATACACTGTACTGTAGTACTGTTTTGATTGTAGGTCCCTGTTACTCTCATGTGAATAAAGCAGTGGGATGCTGTTTGTACAGAAAATATTCCATAACACAAGTTCATCTTTTGGTTATTACTACATTTGTTCTATTGAAATATTTATTTTTTCAGGAAGGCCTGCACACAAGTCACAGACTGGTCTCCCACGCTGAAGTTGACAGACACACTTACTCTGAGACGCAGGAGCAGAAGAACAAGTAATGACACAAGCACCTGGCACAATAATTCAAAAATATTAAAGTAAATCTAAGATAAAATTACTGAAATCAATATAAAATTGAACATTACAGTATATCTTTGTGAATGAGTAAAAAATGTAGGAGCAACTGTATTTATTCTTTCTACTTTGAGTAGCAAACTTGGTCTTATTTTAGACTTTGTGATGCAAACATGACAGTTTTATTCTTTTTTTAAGGTACAGACGAGTGAAGGGCCGAGTTCCATCGTCTTGGATTCCGGAGGGGTTTGCTGCTTGCGCCAGTCGTCCAGTGGTCGTCCAGTGGTCGTCCAGTGGTCGTCCAGTGGTCCCACATGATGAGGAATCTGTTCCAGTTTGTTTAAAATCAGAAACTGCCCATCATTTCTTGTTGAGTGTATTTGACCTGGTATTTATTCTTGTATTTATTCTGCAGCCAATCATTTTCATTAAAAGACATCAAATCACCCACAGTTCTCATATTGTATTCAGTTTCAAATGTTTTTAGTTTATTCATTCATTCATTCAACCTTTATTTATACAGGCTTGCCTCGTTGAGCCACGGGGACTCATTTACAAGAGGGACCTGTCTCACTCACACCCAGGGTCAATTTAGAGTTACCAATCAGCCTAAAATTTATAATTATAGCTTTTATTCTTATCAATCTCCTCCTGGAGGAGGAACCACAGCAACGTGCATGTTTCTAAGTTTTGTACTTGTCAATAAAAAACTAAACTGGTAAGTTGCCAAAAAAACAATCACATCTAGTTTTTTTATTTGCAGTAGAACTTCTCATTAGACATTAAACAACGTATCTTATTGAAATAAAGAAGGTGAAACACAGCAACACCAAATGCACTTCAAACGCAGATTTATTTATAGAAATTATATTTTCACTCATTTGTTGCTGTGGTACATAACTGCACACAAACTTCTGGGCCAACTGGAGTGTCATCCATCCCTGGACCAACTGGAGCGTCATCCATCCCTGGACCAACTGGAGCGTCATCCATCCATCCCTGGAACTCACCTTATGCAGAAATATAACAGAAAGGAGGAAAAGAAAAGTACAGTATACAAACATTAGGGTTCATTTATGAACACACACAAACACACACACACCTAGATTATATATATATATATATATATAACTAAACACACACACACATAGATTATATATATAAATAAACGCACACACACACGCACACCTAGATTATATATATATATAAATAAACACACACAAACACACCTAGATTATATATAAAAGAAACCCACGCACACACACACACCTATATTATATATATATATATATATATATATATATATATATAAACACACACGCCTATATTATATATAAACACACATCTATATATATATATATAAATAAGCACACACACCTATATTATATATATATATATAAATAAACACAACACACACCTATATTATATATACAGTATAAATAAATATACACAGACAGCATACATACAGTATATAGGTGCGTGTGTTTATTTGCCAGTTATGCACGAAAATATTAGTATCATTTAATCACTGACTACATAAAATCATAAAACTAAAAGCTGTCTCTTAAATCATACCTGGTGTTCTCGATCCTCTGGAGGATACAGAGTCTTTTT
>JBBPBX010088168.1:0-14550 GCA_038048925.1 Garcialebias charrua
ACCTTCATGAAACACATGGAGCTCTGCTTCCACCTTCATGAAACACATGGAGCTCTGGTTCCACCTTCATGAAACACATGGAGCTCTGCTTCCACCTTCATGAAACACATGGAGCTCTGCTTCCACCTTCATGAAACACATGGAGCTCTGCTTCCACCTTCATGAAACACATGGAGCTCTGCTTCCACCTTCATGAAACACATGGAGCTCTGCTTCCACCTTCATGAAACACATGGAGCTCTGCTTCCACCTTCATGAAACACATGGAGCTCTGCTTCCACCTTCATGAAACACATGGAGCTCTGCTTCCACCTTCATGAAACACATGGAGCTCTGCTTCCACCTTCATGAAACACATGGAGCTCTGCTTCCACCTTCATGAAACACATGGAGCTCTGCTTCCACCTTCATGAAACACATGGAGCTCTGCTTCCACCTTCATGAAACACATGAAGCTCTGCTTCCACCTTCATGAAACACATGGAGCTCTGCTTCCACCTTCATGAAACACATGGAGCTCTGCTTCCACCTTCATGAAACACATGGAGCTCTGCTTCCACCTTCATGAAACACATGAAGCTCTGCTTCCACCTTCATGAAACACATGGAGCTCTGCTTCCACCTTCATGAAACACATGAAGCTCTGCTTCCACCTTCATGAAACACATGGAGCTCTGCTTCCACCTTCATGAAACACATGAAGCTCTGCTTCCACCTTCATGAAACACATGGAGCTCTGCTTCCACCTTCATGAAACACATGAAGCTCTGCTTCCACCTTCATGAAACACATGGAGCTCTGCTTCCACCTTCATGAAACACATGGAGCTCTGCTTCCACCTTCATGAAACACATGGAGCTCTGCTTCCACCTTCATGAAACACATGAAGCTCTGCTTCCACCTTCATGAAACACATGAGCTCTGCTTCCACCTTCATGAAACACATGAAGCTCTGGTTCCACCTTCATGAAACACATGGAGCTCTGCTTCCACCTTCATGAAACACATGGAGCTCTGCTTCCACCTTCATGAAACACATGGAGCTCTGCTTCCACCTTCATGAAACACATGGAGCTCTGCTTCCACCTTCATGAAACACATGGAGCTCTGCTTCCACCTTCATGAAACACATGGAGCTCTGCTTCCACCTTCATGAAACACATGAAGCTCTGCTTCCACCTTCATGAAACACATGGAGCTCTGCTTCCACCTTCATGAAACACATGGAGCTCTGCTTCCACCTTCATGAAACACATGGAGCTCTGCTTCCACCTTCATGAAACACATGGAGCTCTGCTTCCACCTTCATGAAACACATGGAGCTCTGCTTCCACCTTCATGAAACACATGGAGCTCTGCTTCCACCTTCATGAAACACATGGAGCTCTGCTTCCACCTTCATGAAACACATGGAGCTCTGTTCCACCTTCATGAAACACATGGAGCTCTGCTTCCACCTTCATGAAACACATGGAGCTCTGCTTCCACCTTCATGAAACACATGGAGCTCTGCTTCCACCTTCATGAAACACATGGAGCTCTGCTTCCACCTTCATGAAACACATGGAGCTCTTGTTCCACCTTCATGAAACACATGTAGCTCTGCTTCCACCTTCATGAAACACATGGAGCTCTTGTTCCACCTTCATGAAACACATGTAGCTCTGCTTCCACCTTCATGAAACACATGGAGCTCTTGTTCCACCTTCATGAAACACATGTAGCTCTTGTTCCACCTTCATGAAACACATGGAGCTCTTGTTCCACCTTCATGAAACACATGGAGCTCTTGTTCCACCTTCATGAAACACATGGAGCTCTTGTTCCACCTTCATGAAACACATGGAGCTCTGCTTCCACCTTCATGAAACACATGGAGCTCTTTTCCACCTTCATGAAACACATGGAGCTCTGCTTCCACCTTCATGAAACACATGGAGCTCTGCTTCCACCTTCATGAAACACATGGAGCTCTGGTTCCACCTTCATGAAACACATGGAGCTCTGCTTCCACCTTCATGAAACACATGGAGCTCTGCTTCCACCTTCATGAAACACATGGAGCTCTGCTTCCACCTTCATGAAACACATGGAGCTCTGCTTCCACCTTCATGAAACACATGGAGCTCTGCTTCCACCTTCATGAAACACATGGAGCTCTGCTTCCACCTTCATGAAACACATGGATCTCTGCTTCCACCTTCATGAAACACATGGAGCTCTGCTTCCACCTTCATGAAACACATGGAGCTCTGCTTCCACCTTCATGAAACACATGGAGCTCTGCTTCCACCTTCATGAAACACATGGAGCTCTGCTTCCACCTTCATGAAACACATGGAGCTCTGCTTCCACCTTCATGAAACACATGGAGCTCTGCTTCCACCTTCATGAAACACATGGAGCTCTGCTTCCACCTTCATGAAACACATGGAGCTCTGCTTCCACCTTCATGAAACACATGGAGCTCTGCTTCCACCTTCATGAAACACATGAAGCTCTGCTTCCACCTTCATGAAACACATGGATAGCTCTGCTTCCACCTTCATGAAACACATGGAGCTCTGCTTCCACCTTCATGAAACACATGGAGCTCTGCTTCCACCTTCATGAAACACATGAAGCTCTGCTTCCACCTTCATGAAACACATGGAGCTCTGCTTCCACCTTCATGAAACACATGGAGCTCTTCACCTTCATGAAACACAGGCTTCCACCTTCATGAAACACATGGAGCTCTGCTTCCACCTTCATGAAACACATGGAGCTCTGCTTCCACCTTCATGAAACACATGGAGCTCTGCTTCCACCTTCATGAAACACATGGAGCTCTGCTTCCACCTTCATGAAACACATGGAGCTCTGCTTCCACCTTCATGAAACACATGGAGCTCTGCTTCCACCTTCATGAAACACATGGAGCTCTGCTTCCACCTTCATGAAACACATGGAGCTCTGCTTCCACCTTCATGAAACACATGGAGCTCTGCTTCCACCTTCATGAAACACATGGAGCTCTGCTTCCACCTTCATGAAACACATGGAGCTCTGCTTCCACCTTCATGAAACACATGGAGCTCTCTGTTCCACCTTCATGAAACACATGGAGCTCTGCTTCCACCTTCATGAAACACATGGAGCTCTGTTCCACCTTCATGAAACACATGGAGCTCTGCTTCCACCTTCATGAAACACATGGAGCTCTTGTTCCACCTTCATGAAACACATGGAGCTCTGCTTCCACCTTCATGAAACACATGGAGCTCTTGTTCCACCTTCATGAAACACATGGAGCTCTGCTTCCACCTTCATGAAACACATGGAGCTCTTGTTCCACCTTCATGAAACACATGGAGCTCTGCTTCCACCTTCATGAAACACATGGAGCTCTGGTTCCACCTTCATGAAACACATGGAGCTCTGGTTCCACCTTCATGAAACACATGGAGCTCTGCTTCCACCTTCATGAAACACATGGAGCTCTGCTTCCACCTTCATGAAACACATGGAGCTCTGGTTCCACCTTCATGAAACACATGGAGCTCTGCTTCCACCTTCATGAAACACATGGAGCTCTGCTTCCACCTTCATGAAACACATGAAGCTCTGCTTCCACCTTCATGAAACACATGGAGCTCTGCTTCCACCTTCATGAAACACATGGAGCTCTGCTTCCACCTTCATGAAACACATGGAGCTCTGCTTCCACCTTCATGAAACACATGGAGCTCTGCTTCCACCTTCATGAAACACATGGAGCTCTGCTTCCACCTTCATGAAACACATGGAGCTCTGCTTCCACCTTCATGAAACACATGGAGCTCTGCTTCCACCTTCATGAAACACATGGAGCTCTGGTTCCACCTTCATGAAACACATGGAGCTCTGCTTCCACCTTCATGAAACACATGGAGCTCTGCTTCCACCTTCATGAAACACATGGAGCTCTGCTTCCACCTTCATGAAACACATGGAGCTCTGCTTCCACCTTCATGAAACACATGGAGCTCTGCTTCCACCTTCATGAAACACATGGAGCTCTGCTTCCACCTTCATGAAACACATGAAGCTCTGCTTCCACCTTCATGAAACACATGGAGCTCTGCTTCCACCTTCATGAAACACATGGAGCTCTGCTTCCACCTTCATGAAACACATGAAGCTCTGCTTCCACCTTCATGAAACACATGGAGCTCTGCTTCCACCTTCATGAAACACATGGAGCTCTGCTTCCACCTTCATGAAACACATGGAGCTCTTGTTCCACCTTCATGAAACACATGGAGCTCTGCTTCCACCTTCATGAAACACATGGAGCTCTTGTTCCACCTTCATGAAACACATGGAGCTCTGTTCCACCTTCATGAAACACATGGAGCTCTGCTTCCACCTTCATGAAACACATGGAGCTCTTGTTCCACCTTCATGAAACACATGGAGCTCTGCTTCCACCTTCATGAAACACATGGAGCTCTTGTTCCACCTTCATGAAACACATGGAGCTCTTGTTCCACCTTCATGAAACACATGGAGCTCTTGTTCCACCTTCATGAAACACATGGAGCTCTTGTTCCACCTTCATGAAACACATGTAGCTCTTGTTCCACCTTCATGAAACACATGGAGCTCTTGTTCCACCTTCATGAAACACATGTAGCTCTTGTTCCACCTTCATGAAACACATGGAGCTCTTGTTCCACCTTCATGAAACACATGGAGCTCTTGTTCCACCTTCATGAAACACATGTAGCTCTTGTTCCACCTTCATGAAACACATGTAGCTCTTGTTCCACCTTCATGAAACACATGGAGCTCTTGTTCCACCTTCATGAAACACATGTAGCTCTTGTTCCACCTTCATGAAACACATGGAGCTCTTGTTCCACCTTCATGAAACACATGGAGCTCTTGTTCCACCTTCATGAAACACATGTAGCTCTTGTTCCACCTTCATGAAACACATGTAGCTCTTGTTCCACCTTCATGAAACACATGGAGCTCTTGTTCCACCTTCATGAAACACATGTAGCTCTGCTTCCACCTTCATGAAACACATGGAGCTCTTGTTCCACCTTCATGAAACACATGGAGCTCTGCTTCCACCTTCATGAAACACATGGAGCTCTTGTTCCACCTTCATGAAACACATGGAGCTCTGCTTCCACCTTCATGAAACACATGGAGCTCTTGTTCCACCTTCATGAAACACATGGAGCTCTGCTTCCACCTTCATGAAACACATGGAGCTCTGCTTCCACCTTCATGAAACACATGGAGCTCTGTTCCACCTTCATGAAACACATGGAGCTCTGCTTCCACCTTCATGAAACACATGGAGCTCTGCTTCCACCTTCATGAAACACATGGAGCTCTGCTTCCACCTTCATGAAACACATGGAGCTCTGCTTCCACCTTCATGAAACACATGGAGCTCTGGTTCCACCTTCATGAAACACATGGAGCTCTGCTTCCACCTTCATGAAACACATGGAGCTCTGCTTCCACCTTCATGAAACACATGGAGCTCTGCTTCCACCTTCATGAAACACATGGAGCTCTGCTTCCACCTTCATGAAACACATGAAGCTCTGCTTCCACCTTCATGAAACACATGGATCTCTGCTTCCACCTTCATGAAACACATGGAGCTCTGCTTCCACCTTCATGAAACACATGGAGCTCTACTTCCACCTTCATGAAACACATGAAGCTCTGGTTCCACCTTCATGAAACACATGGAGCTCTGCTTCCACCTTCATGAAACACATGGAGCTCTGCTTCCACCTTCATGAAACACATGGAGCTCTACTTCCACCTTCATGAAACACATGGAGCTCTGCTTCCACCTTCATGAAACACATGGAGCTCTGCTTCCACCTTCATGAAACACATGGAGCTCTGCTTCCACCTTCATGAAACACATGGAGCTCTGCTTCCACCTTCATGAAACACATGGAGCTCTGCTTCCACCTTCATGAAACACATGGAGCTCTGCTTCCACCTTCATGAAACACATGGAGCTCTGCTTCCACCTTCATGAAACACATGGAGCTCTGCTTCCACCTTCATGAAACACATGGAGCTCTGCTTCCACCTTCATGAAACACATGGAGCTCTGGTTCCACCTTCATGAAACACATGGAGCTCTGCTTCCACCTTCATGAAACACATGGAGCTCTACTTCCACCTTCATGAAACACATGGAGCTCTGCTTCCACCTTCATGAAACACATGGAGCTCTGCTTCCACCTTCATGAAACACATGGAGCTCTGCTTCCACCTTCATGAAACACATGGAGCTCTGCTTCCACCTTCATGAAACACATGGAGCTCTGCTTCCACCTTCATGAAACACATGGAGCTCTGCTTCCACCTTCATGAAACACATGGAGCTCTGCTTCCACCTTCATGAAACACATGGAGCTCTGCTTCCACCTTCATGAAACACATGGAGCTCTGCTTCCACCTTCATGAAACACATGGAGCTCTGGTTCCACCTTCATGAAACACATGGAGCTCTGCTTCCACCTTCATGAAACACATGGAGCTCTGGTTCCACCTTCATGAAACACATGGAGCTCTGCTTCCACCTTCATGAAACACATGGAGCTCTGCTTCCACCTTCATGAAACACATGGAGCTCTGCTTCCACCTTCATGAAACACATGGAGCTCTGCTTCCACCTTCATGAAACACATGGAGCTCTGCTTCCACCTTCATGAAACACATGGAGCTCTGCTTCCACCTTCATGAAACACATGGAGCTCTGCTTCCACCTTCATGAAACACATGGAGCTCTGCTTCCACCTTCATGAAACACATGGAGCTCTGCTTCCACCTTCATGAAACACATGGAGCTCTGGTTCCACCTTCATGAAACACATGGAGCTCTGCTTCCACCTTCATGAAACACATGGAGCTCTGCTTCCACCTTCATGAAACACATGGAGCTCTGGTTCCACCTTCATGAAACACATGGAGCTCTGCTTCCACCTTCATGAAACACATGGAGCTCTGCTTCCACCTTCATGAAACACATGGAGCTCTGCTTCCACCTTCATGAAACACATGGAGCTCTGCTTCCACCTTCATGAAACACATGAAGCTCTGCTTCCACCTTCATGAAACACATGGAGCTCTGCTTCCACCTTCATGAAACACATGGAGCTCTGCTTCCACCTTCATGAAACACATGAAGCTCTGCTTCCACCTTCATGAAACACATGGATCTCTGCTTCCACCTTCATGAAACACATGAAGCTCTGCTTCCACCTTCATGAAACACATGGAGCTCTGCTTCCACCTTCATGAAACACATGAAGCTCTGCTTCCACCTTCATGAAACACATGGAGCTCTGCTTCCACCTTCATGAAACACATGGAGCTCTGCTTCCACCTTCATGAAACACATGGAGCTCTGCTTCCACCTTCATGAAACACATGGAGCTCTGCTTCCACCTTCATGAAACACATGGAGCTCTGCTTCCACCTTCATGAAACACATGAAGCTCTGCTTCCACCTTCATGAAACACATGGAGCTCTGCTTCCACCTTCATGAAACACATGGAGCTCTGCTTCCACCTTCATGAAACACATGGAGCTCTGCTTCCACCTTCATGAAACACATGGAGCTCTGCTTCCACCTTCATGAAACACATGGAGCTCTGCTTCCACCTTCATGAAACACATGGAGCTCTGCTTCCACCTTCATGAAACACATGGAGCTCTACTTCCACCTTCATGAAACACATGAAGCTCTGGTTCCACCTTCATGAAACACATGGAGCTCTGCTTCCACCTTCATGAAACACATGAAGCTCTGCTTCCACCTTCATGAAACACATGGAGCTCTGCTTCCACCTTCATGAAACACATGGAGCTCTGCTTCCACCTTCATGAAACACATGAAGCTCTGCTTCCACCTTCATGAAACACATGGAGCTCTGCTTCCACCTTCATGAAACACATGAAGCTCTGCTTCCACCTTCATGAAACACATGGAGCTCTGCTTCCACCTTCATGAAACACATGGAGCTCTGTTCCACCTTCATGAAACACATGGAGCTCTGCTTCCACCTTCATGAAACACATGGAGCTCTGCTTCCACCTTCATGAAACACATGGAGCTCTGCTTCCACCTTCATGAAACACATGGAGCTCTACTTCCACCTTCATGAAACACATGGAGCTCTGCTTCCACCTTCATGAAACACATGGAGCTCTGCTTCCACCTTCATGAAACACATGGAGCTCTGCTTCCACCTTCATGAAACACATGGAGCTCTGCTTCCACCTTCATGAAACACATGGAGCTCTGCTTCCACCTTCATGAAACACATGGAGCTCTGCTTCCACCTTCATGAAACACATGGAGCTCTACTTCCACCTTCATGAAACACATGGAGCTCTGCTTCCACCTTCATGAAACACATGGAGCTCTGCTTCCACCTTCATGAAACACATGGAGCTCTGCTTCCACCTTCATGAAACACATGGAGCTCTGCTTCCACCTTCATGAAACACATGGAGCTCTACTTCCACCTTCATGAAACACATGGAGCTCTGCTTCCACCTTCATGAAACACATGGAGCTCTGTTCCACCTTCATGAAACACATGGAGCTCTGCTTCCACCTTCATGAAACACATGGAGCTCTGTTCCACCTTCATGAAACACATGGAGCTCTGCTTCCACCTTCATGAAACACATGGAGCTCTGGTTCCACCTTCATGAAACACATGGAGCTCTGCTTCCACCTTCATGAAACACATGGAGCTCTTGTTCCACCTTCATGAAACACATGGAGCTCTGCTTCCACCTTCATGAAACACATGGAGCTCTGCTTCCACCTTCATGAAACACATGGAGCTCTGCTTCCACCTTCATGAAACACATGGAGCTCTGCTTCCACCTTCATGAAACACATGGAGCTCTGTTCCACCTTCATGAAACACATGGAGCTCTGCTTCCACCTTCATGAAACACATGGAGCTCTGCTTCCACCTTCATGAAACACATGGAGCTCTTGTTCCACCTTCATGAAACACATGGAGCTCTGCTTCCACCTTCATGAAACACATGGAGCTCTTGTTCCACCTTCATGAAACACATGTAGCTCTTGTTCCACCTTCATGAAACACATGGAGCTCTTGTTCCACCTTCATGAAACACATGTAGCTCTTGTTCCACCTTCATGAAACACATGGAGCTCTTGTTCCACCTTCATGAAACACATGTAGCTCTTGTTCCACCTTCATGAAACACATGTAGCTCTTGTTCCACCTTCATGAAACACATGTAGCTCTTGTTCCACCTTCATGAAACACATGGAGCTCTTGTTCCACCTTCATGAAACACATGGAGCTCTTGTTCCACCTTCATGAAACACATGTAGCTCTTGTTCCACCTTCATGAAACACATGTAGCTCTTGTTCCACCTTCATGAAACACATGGAGCTCTTGTTCCACCTTCATGAAACACATGTAGCTCTTGTTCCACCTTCATGAAACACATGGAGCTCTTGTTCCACCTTCATGAAACACATGGAGCTCTTGTTCCACCTTCATGAAACACATGTAGCTCTTGTTCCACCTTCATAAAACACATGTAGCTCTTGTTCCACCTTCATGAAACACATGGAGCTCTTGTTCCACCTTCATGAAACACATGTAGCTCTTGTTCCACCTTCATGAAACACATGGAGCTCTTGTTCCACCTTCATGAAACACATGGAGCTCTTGTTCCACCTTCATAAAACACATGGAGCTCTTGTTCCACCTTCATGAAACACATGAGCTCTGCTTCCACCTTCATGAAACACATGGAGCTCTTGTTCCACCTTCATGAAACACATGGAGCTCTGCTTCCACCTTCATGAAACACATGGAGCTCTGCTTCCACCTTCATGAAACACATGGAGCTCTGCTTCCACCTTCATGAAACACATGGAGCTCTGCTTCCACCTTCATGAAACACATGGAGCTCTGCTTCCACCTTCATGAAACACATGGAGCTCTGCTTCCACCTTCATGAAACACATGGAGCTCTGCTTCCACCTTCATGAAACACATGGAGCTCTGGTTCCACCTTCATGAAACACATGGAGCTCTGCTTCCACCTTCATGAAACACATGGAGCTCTGCTTCCACCTTCATGAAACACATGAAGCTCTGCTTCCACCTTCATGAAACACATGGAGCTCTGCTTCCACCTTCATGAAACACATGGAGCTCTGCTTCCACCTTCATGAAACACATGGAGCTCTGCTTCCACCTTCATGAAACACATGGAGCTCTGCTTCCACCTTCATGAAACACATGGAGCTCTACTTCCACCTTCATGAAACACATGAAGCTCTGGTTCCACCTTCATGAAACACATGGAGCTCTGCTTCCACCTTCATGAAACACATGGAGCTCTGCTTCCACCTTCATGAAACACATGGAGCTCTTCCACCTTCATGAAACACATGGAGCTCTGCTTCCACCTTCATGAAACACATGGAGCTCTGCTTCCACCTTCATGAAACACATGGAGCTCTGCTTCCACCTTCATGAAACACATGGAGCTCTGCTTCCACCTTCATGAAACACATGGAGCTCTGCTTCCACCTTCATGAAACACATGGAGCTCTGCTTCCACCTTCATGAAACACATGGAGCTCTGCTTCCACCTTCATGAAACACATGGAGCTCTGCTTCCACCTTCATGAAACACATGGAGCTCTGCTTCCACCTTCATGAAACACATGGAGCTCTGCTTCCACCTTCATGAAACACATGGAGCTCTACTTCCACCTTCATGAAACACATGGAGCTCTGCTTCCACCTTCATGAAACACATGGAGCTCTGCTTCCACCTTCATGAAACACATGGAGCTCTGCTTCCACCTTCATGAAACACATGGAGCTCTGCTTCCACCTTCATGAAACACATGGAGCTCTGCTTCCACCTTCATGAAACACATGGAGCTCTGCTTCCACCTTCATGAAACACATGGAGCTCTGCTTCCACCTTCATGAAACACATGGAGCTCTGCTTCCACCTTCATGAAACACATGGAGCTCTGCTTCCACCTTCATGAAACACATGGAGCTCTGCTTCCACCTTCATGAAACACATGGAGCTCTGGTTCCACCTTCATGAAACACATGGAGCTCTGCTTCCACCTTCATGAAACACATGGAGCTCTGGTTCCACCTTCATGAAACACATGGAGCTCTGCTTCCACCTTCATGAAACACATGGAGCTCTGCTTCCACCTTCATGAAACACATGGAGCTCTGGTTCCACCTTCATGAAACACATGGAGCTCTGCTTCCACCTTCATGAAACACATGGAGCTCTGCTTCCACCTTCATGAAACACATGGAGCTCTGGTTCCACCTTCATGAAACACATGGAGCTCTGCTTCCACCTTCATGATTTAAAGGTTCAGTCTGCAGTTTCTGTAGAACAGCAGCACTTAGAAAAAATTTCAACAAGCAAAGCATTCTGATCCCTCCCCCTCAGAGCCATATATGGCTCTGCCCCCTTGTGGTCTGTTGAAATTTGAATTCAAGCTCTGTTTTTATTGGCTGATTCAAATTCAAGCTCGGTTTTTATTGGCTGGTTACAAACTTTGTTTTTATTGGCTGGAAAATGGCGGGTCACTTTTTCTTTTTAGAAATGCTTATTTACCACCTGGAGAAGCAAGGGGACAATATTTTTTTTTAGTTTTTTCAGAGATTACCTCTCTAACATCAATCTAGTGACAGAGTGAAGAAATATGTTAAAATATATATTGTTTGAAAAGTTACAGACTACATTACAATCTTACATACCCTAGCTTTAAAAGTACTGTAGTGAATAAGGACCTCAAGTGATGATTACACAGATTACTTTCATTAAGAAACTTTTCACAGAGACCAACTAACACAATGACATTAAAGCTGCAGTATGTAACATTTTTTATAAACATATTTCTTCACTCTGTCACTATCTCCTGACAGACTGATGTTAGCCAGGTAATCTCTGAAAAAAAATATACTGTATATATCTATTGTCCCCTTGCTTCTCCAGGTGGTAAATAAGCATTTCTAAAAAGAAAAAGTGACCCGCCGTTTTCCAGCCAATAAAAACAGAGTTTGTAACCAGCCAATAAAAACAGAGCTTGAATTTCAGCAGACCATGGGAGAGCAGAGCCATATATGGCTCTGAGGGGGAGGGATCAGAATGCTTTGCCTGTTGAAATTGTTTCTAAGTGCTGCAGTTCTACAGAAACTGCAGACTGAACCTTTAAAGTTTTTAAAATCGTCTTGGCATAAGTGAGAAATGTATTCTTAATGGAACTACTCTGTGTTTTAACGTAAACATTTACTCTGCTGAATAAGAGCATTGCAGTTATGATTTTCCTTCTCTGTGAATTCCAGGCCTGCATTCAACAAACAAACGAAAGTTTCTTCTACCAGTGATAATCAAAAATGTTTTTGTTGTCTATATAGATGGCGATTCGTTGTTCACGGGGGCATTGATGGCTTTAGTCGCCTCATTGTTTACCTGACTGCTGCTACAAACAATCGTGCCACAACAGTTCTTCAGAGCTTTCTTGAAGCTGTGAATACATATGGAGTGCCATCTCGTGTTCGTTCAGACAAAGGAGGGGAGAACGTACTAGTGGCACACTTCATGGTCTCAACCAGAGGCCAAAACAGAAATTCTCACATAACAGGAAGAAGCACACATAACCAGAGGTATTTAAATTAAAGTCTTGATTTATTCTCCATGTTTTCATACTGACTACTTCCATGGAAGTTGCTACCTTTTCCAAAATAGTATGAAAAATAACCGTCGTGAATTCCCGGGGTAAGTAGAAAGGTCTGGATCTCACAATCCTGAACTCAATGTCCACAGAGCAATAACTGGATACCGGGGTGGCGTTTTATTTTAAGTTGTTGGTCTTTATATTAGTGTATTATGACAACCTTTTTTTGCTCCTTTTTCACACTAAAATGTATTTTCCATCCAGGATTGAGAGGTTATGGAGAGATGTGTTTGGGGCAGTGTTGGATCTGTTCTATACAACTTTCTGCTACCTGGAGACCGAGGGCCTGCTGCAAACAGACAACGAGGTGCACTTATACGCATTACACTGGACCTTTCTACCTTAAATCAACAGACATCTGCAATTCTTCACAGACGGCTGGAACCACCACAGACTACGCACAGAACGGAACCAGTCACCACTGCTGTTGTGGTCTCAAAACCCACGTGCAGGTCACGACCCCGCACAGGTTTGTTTAATTTATGCCGTTTTACAAAGTGCAATTGTAAATTTGCTTTTGTGGTTTAAAAAAACACCAGTGTGTGTAAACTGGATGCTATTTATATCATGTTCTCTTAACTCTGACAGGTTGACAACCAGTATGGTATTGATGGGGAGAGCCACTATGGTGGCCATCATGATGGCGTGAGTGACTGTGCCAGAGGTAGAGCGTCCAAGTCCTTTGACTCAGGTGGAAATTGAAACACTACCAGATCCAACGACCTTGTTTTCTAATGTGATAAATGTTTATTGCCAGACAGTTGATATTTTGACTGGAATCTTTGGAAGTATGTAAATTGAAGCTACAAAAGACATTTCCTTCATTCCTATTTCGGTGCAACTTTTTTTTCATTGATACATAAAAATCCTTTTTAGGTGGGTGTAATGTACTGTACTGTATTATCAAAATGTTTGTGCCGTCTTTTTTGCTGAAAGGTTCTGAAATTTACATCGTTATAACAGAGCCAACTTGCTATTTATTAAGACTGATTACATAATACTACACAGTGGTATTCAAGTTACATTCTATATTGTAAAAGAAAATAAATTGTATGTAAACTTATTTAAATTAAAAATATTCAGTGTTTACATGTGCTTTTTTCATGTTTATGTAATAAAGTCACCATTATTAAACCATTGTAATTTTATTTACAAATTCAACCACATCAGCTTTAACATTTTGTATGTAATTTCATGTTTATGTAATAAAGTCACCATTATTAAACCATTGTAATTTTATTTACAAATTCAACCACATCAGCTTTAACATTTTGTATGTAAGCAATTTCTAGATACGAAATTAATTAATATGATGGTCTAATATTTCCTAACATTTTCTGTGATACAGCTAATAAATGTGTTACCTGGGTAAACAATTTATATCAGCAGGTAGAAGCTTCAAAATATGTTCTACAATAACATTAAACTGTTTTATTTGAAACAAGAATGCAAAGTTCTGTCAAACTGAAGTAATTAACAAGTGCACTAGACACTACTTCATAACAATTAAAAAACATTTGAAAGTTGTAACTTTGAAAAAATACATAGTGCATTTCTAAGTGCATAAACTTGTAAAACGTTGAAACGGCCTGGTTCAAATTAGGCCAAAACCAGAGTAGCTTGAAGACATGCTGGCCATAAGGTGTTGGTGGAAGTCTGCATAGGTTTTGTGATTTTTGGACAACTTCAACGTCAGGAAGCAAGTGGATGACTGCGGGAGATGGCAGTCAACAACTTCTACCTCCA
>JBBPBX010088169.1:0-14550 GCA_038048925.1 Garcialebias charrua
TATATATATATATATATATATATATTCACTGTATATATGTATGCAAGTTAACACTATTTATCATAGGAGCAGACTGATTTGAATTTAACTTCATTGCAGACTCTCATCTGTTAACAAAATATGGAGAAATAAGATCTTTAATATAAGATGGAGCTAGGTTTTTGAGGAATATGTAGGTTAGAAGTCATATTTTGAATTCAATTCTGAACTTGACAGGGAGCCAATAGAGAGAAGCTAAAACTGGAGATATATGATTTCTCCCACTAACTCCAGTTAAGACTCTGGCAGCAGCATTTTGGATCAAATGAAGACTTTTTAAATAAGTATTTGGACATCCAGATAATAAACCATTGCAATAGTCCAGTCCAAACATGAGAAATGCATGAATCAGTTTTTTCTACATAATTTAAATGTGAAAGAAAAGAAAACGAACATGTTAAACTGCAGGAATAATTATTGGGGATCAAGCAGGGCAT
Organism: Garcialebias charrua; assembly: GCA_038048925.1. NCBI lineage: Eukaryota > Metazoa > Chordata > Actinopteri > Cyprinodontiformes > Rivulidae > Garcialebias > Garcialebias charrua. Next base: position 477 of record JBBPBX010088169.1, read on the forward strand.
TGTAACTCCATAAATGGAGCTCAATTTTCAAACAGACCACTTTTACAAAACTTCTAGACTGTTAAAGACCGTGTAAAGTGAATTTCAATATTTTCTTAAATAAACATTATAAATGTGATAATTGTAATCTTGTAAATGAGTAAAAAGTCTCAAAATTGTAGCTCAATTAATTTTGGAGTTATAGAGCAAACTGTGTATAAACATATTTCTATTTCAGGATTTTTTAGGCGTGTTTTAAACGTGACCGCGTTTCGTCACGCGGTCCTCATTAGTATAGCCCCACCCCCTGCTGCTCCAGTCATATAAATTGTTCTTCGCATGGGTGGAGCCGTTCACTCGCGAATCGCAGATAGCATCAGATAGCAATAGCATAGATATTTTGTTCATTGTTAGCTAGCTAATCAATTATGCCTCGTTCCTGCATCTTCCCTGGATGTTTTAATGGTCAGGGCACCTGCTACTGACCGTCTCCCTCCTCAGCCTCCGGACACCGCCGCCGCCTTTCCTGTTTCTTTTCTTTCTTTTTTTTATTGCTAAGCCTGTGCCCTACAAGTTCACAAGCTCCTTTTTTGCTAAGAAAATGCGACAGGTCCATTGCATACTTAGTTATCAACGTGATTACTCTTTATTTTAATCACCAACACAGCCCCCGCATGCGATGTGTCGGGTCGGACCGGGTGCAGCCGCGCGAGTCCGCTCATCTTCTAAACACAGAACAGCGGAGTTATGAATTATAGTTGTGTCCTCAACTTTTAAAATAAAACCAGAGTTGTTTGTGCACTAAAAACAGCGTAACTCTTGGAAAAAGGAGCAAACAGAGCAGGTTTACTGATGAACCTGTCTTCCTCCTCCACACACACAGTTCAGCTCTGAGCGAGAGGGTCTCCTCCTCTGAGCTCTGAGCTGCAGAACTGCGCTGAAACCACGCCCATGCGCTGACACGCCCCCACCGTTCTAGACCCTGGGAAAATCATGTTTTTTCCTTATATTTGAGACTTAATTTTATAAGGTAAACAATGTTTTTAATCAGTCAGATTTATATGGGTGATTAATAACACATATTTATGCCGTGTGACAAACTCAAAACACAAATTTAATTTTACTTTACACGGTCTTTAAGTTTACTGTTTCAGCCTAACCTACCTATTTATCTGCATCATTTCTCAACACATTTAAAATGTAAATAATAATAATAATAATAATAATAATGATGAATTCAATTTATAACACACTTTTCATTAATGAAAATCTCAAAGTGCTACAAAGTGCAACAGAATTAGATGTCAATAAAACAAGTAATAAAACAAGTAAAATCAATAACAGTATCAACTAAGATCAAAAGTAGAATCATGAGGAGGTAGAGTATGCTCGGTTGAAAAGAAAGGTCTTCAAGCCGCTCTTAAAGTCAACCACAGACTGTGGGGCTCTCAGACAGTCAGGAAGAGAGTTCCACAGGCGGGGGGCAGCCACACTGAAAGCCCGGTCTCCCATGGTCCTTAATTTGGTTCTCGGAATGTGAAGGAGATTACTGTTCTGTGACCGCAGCGACCGGGTGGATGAGTATGGAATAAGAATATCCTTCAGATAATCTGGTGAAGTTCCGTGTAAGCATTGATGTGTAATGAGAGCAGTTTTGTACTGAATTCTGTAGGCGACAGGAAGCCAATGAAGGTTATGGAGAATGGGCGTAATATGTTCAAATTTACAAACTCTCAACAAAATCCTTGCTGCACTATTTTGAATATATTGAAGTTTCTGAAGGTTTTTGCCAGGGATTCCAATAAACAGGGAGCTACAGTAGTAATACATACCAACACATCAAATATGTTGCACTTTTGTCACCTTTGTTAACCTGTTTTCATGGGTAAATAAACACAAACAAATTACCCACTCAGGTCTGAAAGAATATAGATTTTTTTTTCTTATTTTACAAGTTTTTTTTTTAAATTGGTTTTCCTGTCATTGCAACAAGTACCTTTAAATATGAGTTAATTCTGCCTTGCTTTAAGAAAACTTTAGATTCTGCAGGAACAGCATTGAACATCTTTGAAAAGCTTTGCTACAAAATTCCCAATATGATCAAAGTTCCAAAAATGAGAGTGATTACTGTTTGTTAAATTAATCCATGTCCTTCAGATGACTTCCTTCAAACTGTGAAATACTTTGACAAGTTGAAAGAAACAAGTCACACTTCGTCCTCTCACCTTTTGTTTGGCAAATAATTTTTTAGCAGCTGCAGTCTCCTTTCAGCCGTCCCATCATTTCATACATCCTTGCTCTTTCTTTGGGCATATGAAGGTCAGGTGAAGGTAATGCTCGGGATTATGGGAGCTCAGTTACTGGTCCCCTTGCCTGCCATGAAGAGGGGAAGTTAATGGCTCGAGGAGGAGAGGGATGTCTCCAATCTCTCTGCTGCAGGCTGTGAAAAAGGGATGCCTTTTATTGCAGATTGACCCTCACGAGCTGCCGTTGAGGCCTCTTGCTGGCTTTGCTTGGATGTACTGCACCAGCGTTAATGAAGCTGCTACGCTTCACCGACTCTCTTTTCCAATGTCGTGTAGAAGTGTCCATCTCCTTGTTTATCAATGTGGGTCTGTTGAGGGTCAGAAGGGCCCATAAAGTTGTGGCCTTGCATCATCCTCAGATAACCTTAAGTTTGATGAACAATGGCGAGGGGCTAAAGGATAAAGATGTGAGAAGCTGTCTTTGTTTTTCCCATACACAGCCACTGTGTGAGAGGCAAGGTATACACCCTGGTCCATCTCAGCTGCTACGATGTATAAGAAATTAAACATTTTTGTAAATCCAGAGGTGAGAATACTTTAGGATTTCAGGTCTCTGATTGCACATTGCCCAAGGGTTTCATGCCAGAGGGTTAAACCGAGATCAGCTTGAGATGAGTAATTGATGAGTTGAAGCTAATTTGGTCAAAATCTCGAAAATACCAATTGAGTGTGATCTCATGCTACATGGTGAGATAAAAAGCTCAGAGTCTCTGTTGTGAATGACTCTCTGCTAAAACCCCATCAGATTTGATCTCAATATCAGTAAGAGTGACAGAGTTACAGTAGACCCTTGCTACTTCGCAGTTCAACCTTCGCAAACTCGATCTTTTGCAGTTTTCCAAAGTATGATTGTACACAAAAAAATAATGTACAGAGCACAATTGTCAACTTTAATATTACACACGTGATTGGGGCAGTATGGGCTACTGTACAGTAAAAAGTTGACGAAAAAATAAAATACTTCAGACAGGCACCGTCGTTTTGTAATTTTCTTTCGATAAGCCTATACTAAATCAACACTCTTAAGGACTACATTTCCCAGAAGCCAACAGTGCACCGCCCAGAAGGTCCGTTGTCCTCTGCTGAAATACCAAAGGGAAAGTTTTGATCTGATCGTAAAACTTTTGATCTTTATTCATACAGTGACTTTGGCGCCCAGCGGATGCAGAGAGCCACAAGGAACCCACTGGGAACCTGACCAGTACCGGAGCCGAATCGGACCTCCAGACCCTCAGGCAAATCTGAGAGCTGCTAGCCAGCTCATGAGGCCTTCCGAGTAAGGACACATGCCGCAGTAGGTCCGGCCTCTCTCCGCAGCCCACCGGGACCTTTTTCATCTCAACCGCTCAATTGGACCATGGCGCTGGCCACCCGAATGTCCAGCCCCCACCCAAAATGCGTTTTGGTGCTCAAGGGCTGCATAGAACCGGACCAGAACCGGACCCCCAGACTTATCTGTGAACCCGAGAGCTGCTAGAAGGCTCACGAGGACTTCTGAGCAGGGATGTGTGTCACTCTTGGTCTGGTGCTCCCTCCAGAGCCCACTGTCACTACACTGAGCCAGAGAGCTGACCAGAACTGGTAGGGTAGGTCCACCAAAACAGAACCATGTCGGAGCAGAACCAAGAGCTGCTGCTGTTCTGCAGATCTGGTGAGTAAAATTTAGTAGATACATTCTAAATATGTTGTTAAAATGGCATGTTTGAGAGTTTAGAACAATGCAAGAGTGTGGGAAGGGTTTCTAAAGCCTTAAAATAGATATAAATACTAGATAGATATAAAGATAGATATAAATACTAAAATAATAACGTCTCTACTTTATGTATTTTCCCTTATTGCGGGGGCGGAGGGGGTGCGGGGTGCTCCATAACGTAACCTCTGCAATAAACGAGGGACTTCATCAAGTTTGCGGACGACACAACAGTGGTGGGTCTCATCAGCAACAACGATGAGACGGACTACAGGAACGAGGTGAGCCGCCTGGCCTTGTGGTGCGGACACAACAATCTCACTCTCAACGTGGAGAAGACAAAGGAGATTGTTGTGGACTTCAGGAAGAGGGATGCCCAACATGCCCCTCTGACCATCAACAGCACCGCAGTGGAGAGAGTAGACAGCACCAAGTTCCTGGGAGTGCACGTCTCAAAGGACCTGTCCTGGAGCAGGAACACTGCAGCACTGGCAAAGAAGGCTCACCAGCGTCTCTACTTTCTCCGCAAGCTGAAAAGGGCTGGAGCTTCAACCCCCATCATGAGCACCTTCTACAGAGGTGCCATAGAAAGTGTCCTGACCAGCTGCATCACTGTGTGGTTTGGTGCATGTACTGCATCCTGCCGCAAGAGCCTCCAGCGCATTGTGAGAGCAGCTGAGAAGATCGTGGGCACCTCCTTGCCCTCACTGCAGGACTTACACAGCAAACGCCTCACTCGGAAAGCCCACCGCATGGCAGGTGATCCCACACACCCACTACACAGCTGCTTCAGACTGCTGCCATCAGGAAGGAGACTGAGGAGTCTCCAGGCTCGAACCAGCAGACTGAGAGACAGCTCTGTTCATCAGGCAGTCAGAATGCTAAACACTCTGCCTGCTCTGCCTCCCCTCCCATTTGAACTGCCTTAACACTAAAACTTTCTCACATACTATCACTCAACACAAAGTTTTTAACACTAGACTCTGTGTCACCAAACGGGTTTTCACTAAACTCTCGGTCATGTGCTCATACAGTTTGCACTACTTCTCATACTTGCACTAATGTCTGTATTACATCACTGCCTATAATCATAATACTGTTTACATTCTCTGTTTACATTTATTAATACTGTTTACTTTTATTACTACTGCTTACATGTAATTACTACTGTTTACATTTATTTACACTACTCTAATATCTACACCACTGCTGGTACATATACAGTGTGCTCTGAACGGTCTTATTTAGGGATGCCCAATGTGCCTTACTGCATATGCCACTTTTTGCCTCTACAACAACATCAACTACTACCTCATACATATACTGTGTACATTGACTCATACGCTGCTTTGCCACTTTGCAAATGTCAATGCTAGAAACCTTTAGTTTATTTTAGTTATACTTTTTATACTCTTTTTTTATACCACTATGCAAAAAAAAAAAAAAAAAAAAAAACAACTCAGGACAGTGTTAGTTTTACTATTTTTATGCTTATGTCTATTATTATATGTTTCAGTGTTTCAATGTTTAGATGTTTACTGTTGCACCGAGGGACTGAGAGAAACGCAATTTCGGTCCTGTGTATGTCCTGCACTGTACATATTGCAGATCTGACAATAAAGTTGACTTTGACTTTGACTTTGACTACTGTACAGCCATTTTTGTGTTTGCTAATGTTCAGTTGTGATGGCTGTCTCATACTGGACTGATTCCATTCATTGTAAGCTGAAAGATTTCCTGCAGTGAGGAGCACTCAAAGTGTATTTTGGGAATGAATCATCTACAACCAAATCAAATTTAGTTCCAAAATGTGTAAAAATTAACAGAATTATAGCTATTTTTACGTTCAGTTGGCTGTGCTAGCCATCTTGAAGGAGGTTGACTTTAAAAGATAATCAGTAGAGGTTTAAGCACAGATTCCTTCCTGAGTGTTTTTTAATGAAATCAGTCCAGTGGTTTCAAAGGTATTTTGCTAAAGCTACACATAAAAAATGCATGCACAGGTTGAGATTTTTTATTAATAAATACAGGCTGTAGAACAGTGTTTGACTGCATGTGACTAAGTTTTACTTTGTTTTAAATCGTCTGTGTGTTTTAGAGAATTTGCCTTGCTAATAAGACAAATCTTTTCAGGAAACAACGATGCGTGCTAAATGATGCCTTTACCGCAGGAATGGAGTGATACTGTGCTCAATTAGGAAATGATTGCACATAATTTTTTGGCAGGAATTTAATCTAATTTCCCTGACACTGATTTACATGTATTACAAAATCTGAATAAAATTTCATCCATCCGTGATTCTTATCTTGTCGAGGCGGGAGCTTCTCGTGGCACGAACCACAAGACAGTGAATCAGTAAAATGTAACATCAAAGTCGTAATGATTCACAACACAATGACCATCATTAAAAGAAGCTCCAGTCAGCCAATTTTCATAGACAAAGAAACAGATTGAATGATTGATTGAAAAGAAAAATAAATCAATATTTGTTGCGTTCCCCAGCCGAACCGTCACAGCACGGTAAACACAGCGAGACCTGTAAAATGATGAGACCACATTATTGCTTGCTTTGAGGAAGTGATTGCACTTTAATGCGGTGGGAGGTTAGGAGGGAGGGTGGTGCCAAATATCCTTGCACCATTATTTAGCACTACATTACATCCCATTTCATCCCTATTAGCAGGTACAGATGGTGCTCCTTGTGCCACTTAAAAGTGCTCACAGCTGGCACACCTGAACTGTGAACAAGCCTGGACCTTGGCCATTCACACAGAGGGCCAGATGGGGAAAAGGTGAGTCCTTCAAAGAGTGTGCACTGCCGATCAGCAGAAAGGAAGTAAGACTTTTCAGTTTCAACATGAAATAAGACATGATTTTTCTTTAAAAAAAAAAAATCATACACAGTGGTGGTAGGTTGCCTTATTTGCCCTTTAGGTTTTTTGATGCACAGCACCATGCAAACCTTTACGTTTTAAAGGTTTAGTTTGCCCGTTTTTGAAGTGATCAGTCAAAAACAATCGCTCTATACTTTATTAGGTTCACCTGTTCAATCGTTTGCTAACTCCAGTAGCTAATTAGCCAATGATATGGAAGCAACTACATTTAGATATCTTGACAACGTGAAGGCGACTTACTGAAGTTTAAAACAAACATCAGAATGGGGAAAACGGGGTCTTTAAGTGACTGAATGTGGGACGGTTGTTGGTTTGAGAATTTCAGAAACTGATCTACTGGAGGGCAGCACGGTGGCATAGTTGGTTGAGCTGCTTCCTCTCAGCGAGCCCTAGTTCAAATCGCAGTCTGGGGCCTTTCTGGGTGGAGCTCGCATGTTCTCTCCGTGCATGTGTGGATTTTCTCCGGGTACTCCGGTTTCCTCCCACAGACCAAAAACATGCATTGTAGGCTGATTGGTAATTCTAAATTATCCATAGGTGTGAGTGAGAGCGTGAATGCTTGTCTCATTTATCTCCATGTGACCCTGTGATGGACTGGAGACTTGTCCAGGGTGTCCCCTGCCTCTCGCACAGTGATTGTTGGACATGGGCACTGGCAACCCTCGCGACCCAAAACGGAAGAAGCAGGTAAAAGATAATGGATGGATGGATCTACTGGACTTTTCACACCCAACCATCTCAAAGATTTAGAGAGAAGGTTCCGAAAAACAGAAAATATCCAGTGAGCTACAGATGCGTGGATGAAAATGCCTGGTTAGTGTCGGAGGTCAGCAGAGAATGGGCCAACTGGCTCAAGATGAAAAGAAAAAAGACAATAACTACTCGTTCCAACCAAGGTTTTTTCAGAATACCATCTCTGAACCATAAACCTTGAAGTAGATGGGCTACAGCAGCAGAAGACTACACCGGGTGTATGGAGATAATCTGTCTCAAAAGTAGTCCCACAAGTGTACAATGCGATTAGTACACATAAGATAAGATCCACAAGAATCACAAATGTGTACATTGAGTCACAAATAGTTACAAGATTCACAAATGTATGAACAGTTATATCAATTGTACGCATAAGTGGGAAATTTCTGGGAGAACAAACTGTCAAATACATGTGTCATCAGTCAACATGAGTGTGCGAAACAGACTTTTGAGATTTTCTCAGTGCTCCAGACTTGCAGATGTAATGCTGTGTTGTCTCTTTAAGGTGAGGAGGATAACAATGGCCTCAGCAGTCACATGATCTCAGTCCATTCCTGCACCTTGGGGATGTGGTAGAATGGGAGATTTGCATCATGGATGTGCAGCTGACAAGCCTGAAGCACTTGTGTGATGCTATTATGCCAAGGTGTACCTATGAAAGTGGCTGTTGAGTGTCAGCTGGTGTTATCAGCTGTCTCATCAGTCATAAGGGCAAGGAGAAAAATTAAGAAAACAGTCTGTTTTACATAAATTCCTAGAATTATAAAACAACTTATTCTTAAAGGAGACCACAGATAGGTTTTAAAAATTTTTATGGTATGTCTGTGGGCTAGACAATGTTCAATCAATTTAATACACTAAATAATTCTTAGATAATCAATTATACCCTTTTTAATTCTGCCATTTTTAACTTTCGTTTTGAACTACTGGTTTATGATAATGAGCTCTCATGGCCACGCCCTTCAAAGATTTGTTTACATTAACTCCGCTCTCTGTAACAGCCAGTATCTCTAAACTGTTGTTGTTTTAAAATTAGCTATTTTTTTATTACTCATTTGACTTACTGTTAGTGCTAGCTTAAGATAACTTACCGAAAGCCGTCTGCGCGCGCCGCCATGAGCTGCTCCTTTTAGCCCGAATCCGAGGCTAAAAATAGCTCGTTCCTCCTCCGCCCTTTTAGGTCTGCTCGTTGCATGCGGCACTTTTGGGAGCGATCTCTGCTCCAGTCCAGACATACACAAAGTTCACTGAGTGTCTCCAGTTAATTTATCCGTATGAGGCAACCTCTGACCGGACCCCACGCTCCTCAAAAGCTATCAGCTCCCAGCAGCTCCCGCCCGCAGATGGTCTCTTCGCCGGCGGTCTGCTCGTTTTCCGTCTGCCGGCTGCTCGTTGGGAGCGATCGCTAATACGCTAAAAATTGAACTAAAACGTAAAAATAACAATTATACTTTATTTATAAAGCCATTTAAAACAACCACAGCTGCAACAAAGTGCTGTACACATGAAATTAAGAACATTTAAACAAAAGATGAGATGAAATCAGGAAAAACAACTGTCACGTCTATTATACTGAAGTGGGTTGAGCCGACCAGGGGTTGCTAGGTGAGGGGCTGGACTCAGGTTTGGGGTGGGTTGTGGCTGCGGCTTGTGACGTCACAAACCGCAGGATTTGAAAACCAAACGTTTCTTATCACAGTAAAATAAATATACTTAGAGTAAATATACCACTGGGTGCATTTTTTTGGCCCTAGGACTGTTTTTTATGAAGTACATAACCAAAGTTGAGTAAAAAAACCATTAAAAAGTGAATTTTGCATCTGTGGTCCCCTTTAAAAATGGCCCACTGCTGTGAAATAATGGTTTCTCAGCTGATAAGCTGCTAAATATTAGTAACTTTTTGACAGAGCATCTCTATAAAAATCATCACCACACACCACTTTAGGGTCAAGACATTATGTAGCTCATGCAACGAGATGGAGGTCCCTGCTGCAGTCATTTCTGTTCATCCTCCAGCCGTTCACAGCATCTAATCATCCGGCAAGTCCCAAAGGAGCCCCCACAAATGTCCTGATGTCAGATACTACACAAGACCTGCAGTCTGGTCACACAGGGGGTCTTTCACAAAAATAAGCAGGTGGCTGAGATGTATGAATCTGTAGAAAACAATGTGAATTGCACTGAATTCATTCTAATTTTGCTGCATCAGCAAAAACATCACACAACATACGGTAGTTGCTACACAAACACAGTGTCTGCGCTATTTAAGTTTTTGTATCCGCTTCCTCTCATTTGAATTCCTCTTTGAAAAGTATTGTACAATAATTAAATGCATTTTGTAATACAAGCCTGGTCATTGATTTGAACCATGTTGCAGTGTCAGTATTGTGCTGCTTCCCACTGACTGACTGCAGCATAACTAGTTGAATTTTTGATGTTATAATGCTTTTAATGAAGGGGCAAAGCGAGAAGGAAGTTTGTACTTTTGTGAAGACTGTCAATTTCCCAACTTGTCATAAATTATTGACATAATTCTCCGTTAAGCTCCTTAGCATTGGGCTGCCATATGCAGTCCTTTCAGTTTTTTCTGTAACACTGACTGAACGATAGTCACTTTGCATTAAACAGCTTTAAAAGAGGCAGGTATAAAAAAGTTTACATCATCTCAGTTGGTTGAGTACTTTACTTGTTGCAGCTTTTGCAGCTCTTAGCTCATAAATGTTTCCCTTCGCAACGTTAAATTTGATAGTTTTCCGCAAGTCAAAGACAAGAGGAGTCAATTACTGATGTTAACTAAAACGTAACATGCTGTTGTTGCAAATCATCTCATTCCAGTAATCCAGTTAGATTTCCTGATGGACTTCAGCCCCGGTCCTGTTTATGCCAAGGGAATCTATGAAGAGTTAAGTGAATACAAGTGTTGAAATAAACAAGCCTTTCCAGTCAAGTCATTTAAATGTATTCATGAACACATTTAAAAACAATGGGTGTTGACCAATGTGCTGTACAACAAGACCGTACTGTAAAATAATCAAACAATTTATTTATATTTATTTACCATATTTAAACCAGGCAAACCCCAATGAGATAATATATTTATTTTGAAATCTGGGCCTAAAGTCTGTCTACAGGGTTAAAAAAAAAGGTACAATGAAAAAATATAATTATGAACATAGTACAAGATATGTTCTCACTGAAATAGTAAAGAAAAAACAAAATGTTTTTACGCTGGTTTTGAAAGCGCTGAATGTTGTTTGATAAAGGTCAAAAAGTGGAAAGTAATAGCGCTGTGAATGTTGGTGACTCATTGCTGACGACACTTTGCAAGAAATTGGGTGCATTTTCTGTCGTAGTCTCACTGAACTCTGTTTTTGATAGAGACCATTGAGCTTTGTGATCATGTTTAAAGCAGTGATCAATAAAACGTTGGACTTCCTGAGATTTAATTTTAACCCAGGTGTCAGCAACATGTTGATGACTCAGGAAGTCCAACATTTTACTGATCATATCAACTTTATGGATAAATATATCAAGTTCACATGAGAAGATGTAAAAAATGGCAGGTTGGCTTTTTTGGACTGTGAGGTCTCAGTTTCTGATAGAGGATTATTTGCAAACTGAGGTGTACCGCAAACCCACCCACACAGACCAGTATTTGCAGTTTGACTCCCATCACTCTTTGGAGCACAAGTTAGGAGTCACCAGGACTCTGTATCACAGAGCAGACAGCGTCCCCACTAACTCAGGAGCCAGGCAGAAAGTGAAATCACACACAAGACAGGCTCTAGAGAACCCCAAAATACATTACGGCAAAGACTGGTTCATGCCAAAGATCCAGTCCCCCGGCACAAACAGAGTACAGTAATATTGTGTATGCTGTTCAGTGTCAGGAGGGCTGTGATCAGTCTTATATTGGGGAAACTAAACAGCCACTGGCCAAAAGGATGGCCCAGCACAGAAGATCAACATCATCAGGTCAGGACTCTGCAGTCTACACTCATCTCCACGCCAGCGGTCACTCTTTCAGGGATGAAGATGTTCACATCCTTGATAGAGAGGAACGATGGTTTGAGAGAGGAGTAAAGGAGGCCATCTTTGTGAAAAGAAACCGTCCATCATTAAACAGAGGTGGAGGCCTCCGGGTTCAACTGTCCCCCTCTTACAATGCTGTTATTGCTAGTATCACTCAGCCCTCTGTGAATAGCAAACAACCATCAGGGTGCTAACGATCCATCGTTAGGCTGATGGTCCTCCTTGATCATGTGAGCAGCTGGTTTCGGCTGTCATCAGCCAACTGGTTGATCCACTGTGAGAGGGTGCTATTTATAAGACTGAGCTGAATACAGCAGCTCAGACTGAGGAAGTCTTTCAGACGAAAGACGAAACGTTTCTTCTTTTTAGTTTTGTTTTGTTTTGTTTTGCTTTTTAAATGTCCAGGGGACCAGACTTAGTTTTTATTTTTTTTCCCTACCTGGATTATTGAGCATTCATCAGGGTATAGGAACCAACCAGGGTATAGTCGATATTATTATTGATTTTATTTGATTTTATCACTTGTTTTATTTTGATCTTTGCTTTGTTGCACTTTGTAGCACTTTGAGATTTTTATTAATGAAAAGTGCATTATAAATGGAATTCATTATTATTATTATTATTATTACAAGTAAATCTGCAGTCTGAGAGCAAAGTGCTCTGTTATGAAAATACTGTATGGAACAAATATAAGATGGAGCTAGGTAGATGTAAAGTGATAATTTCCAGAAAAAAGTTGTTGCAGAGATTTTTTGAACATATCCAAAACTCAAGCGATAACATCATTTATTCGCAGCACTGTGGAATTTTACCGCCAGGCACAGCAACAGCAAAGGCTTGATTTCTTCTGTGCTTTAATCTGATACTTGTTATTAGGGATGGGGCAGATCCGATCCAGTATCGGTATCGGTATCCGATACCAGCATTATTTAAGTATCGGGTATCGGATCAAACCTGCCGATACTTTTCCGATCCAGTTTCAAAGAGCACTTGTGTTCAATCACATTCTGTGACTGCCCTTCTTAACATTGTCTGAGATAAACCCAATGAAGACACTCTTAAGCCTTACAATAGGGGGTTCCCTATTGTAAGGCTTAAGAGTGTCTTCATTGGGTTTATCTCACACAATGTTAAAATGAATAGTTTGGGTGCAAAAGTTCCATTATACAGAGTCAAATACCTGAACAGTATCGGATCGGGAAAGTATCGGTATCGGTCGATACTGAGTTAATAAGTATCGGGATCGGATCGGAAGTGAGAAATGTGGATCGGTGGTGGATCGGTGCATCCCTACTTGTTATATCACTGAGCTGACCTCACAGGGCTGCACAACATTATAACATCTGAGTGGTAAGAAGGTGCAAGTCCATTTATACATTTAAAAACAAAAACATCCAGTAAACGCTTGGATTTTTCTACAGCGAAGCTAAAAAATATACCATCGCATTGCCACGTCTTTCCCACTGAGGCAAACAGAAAAAAAAGTCATGTTTACAAGATCAAAATTGGTCTTCTGGATTTCAATTTGAAACTTCTCTGCAGGATCAGCTGTTGTTTAAAAATGCCAGTTTTAGTGTTTACCTACAGTCTCCTCCGTCCAGATCTCGTCTGATGATTAGCGCTTGTTATTAAAAAATGCAAATAGCTGCAACTAATTCCAAGAACTTTGGAAGTTTTTTTTCTTTTTTCCCCTCAAGTGGCACTTTTTCCACGATGCGCCGCCACGGCTGACTTGTTGTCAGTCACGGCTCCTGAGCTTCTGGGTTTTGGTCGGTCTCCTGTCTGTCGCAGGTGCAGCTGGCCCTCCCTGTGAAGTCTGCCAACCCAACTGTCTCCAGGCAACAGGCTCAGTGGCCACCTGTCATTTTGGATCAATACACACACCTGCACACCCACCTGTCCACAGACTTGTCACACAGGATGATGGGAAGGAGAACTCATTGCGGATGGTTGATGACCTACTTATGGATGAAAAGACAGCTCTGAATGGTCTGATTTAGAGTGGTGAGATTGAGGTTGACCAACCTGAGAGAGGTTTGTGCGTGTGTCTATATGAACAATACTGCCCGATAGTGCTTTTGATAAACTCTCACCCAAATTTCCTCTCAAAAATCCTCTCCATTACCGTTCAACGTGACCAGCTGCCTTTCACACGAAGCCTAGAGTATCCTGATTAACTACTTTCAGTAATGACTGGACACAGACAGCAGATCTCATTTGTTCCATCTGGATTCATCCACTTTATGACAGATGATTGACACCCCAGGCTCATCCCAACATTGTGGAGACACTTAATATCTTATACCTGGCAGTTAATGTGCATAATGGTCCAGGTAGCGTCACACTCATGAACACTCCAGTGACCTCTAAATAGACTCATTATGTTGCATGTACCAGAAAACGGGATAAAGGAAAGGAA
>JBBPBX010088170.1:0-14549 GCA_038048925.1 Garcialebias charrua
CATGAGCGCACCGCAACCCTTTCAGCAGATGCAGATGGGAGGTCAACAGCAGCTACCTCAACAACAACTACCTCAACCACAACCACTGCAACAGACTCTACCTCAGCAGCAGGCAGTCCAGCCTTCCCTCACGACAGGGGGACGAGGCTTCCAACAACAATGAGACACCCCACAGAAAATCCTGAGCGTTGGGGGAGGGGCAGACCCAACCATTGAAGTGCAAGTGCGAAATGAGAGCTTGCAATTTCTGGTCGACACAGGAGCGACCTTTTCAACAGTGACTCACACCCCACCTGACTGCGAACTGTCACAGAGGTCAGTGGAGGTGATCGGATTTTCTGGGGCTACACAAAGACTGCCTGTAACGAGCCCACTACTGATAAGAGTGGGGACACAGACTCTGAGACATCCATTCGTGGTGGCGAGGAATGCACCCGCCAATCTGCTGGGAAGGGACATGCTGATCCGACTGGGAGCTTCAATTTTATGCTCATCAGATGGACTCATGGTGAGGCTGCCGGACGGCACCTCACTGAAATGTGGCCAGTTCACCACTACTCACTCACAGTGCGTGATACAACCAGTACAAAATGAATACGCTGACATGTACTGGGGGCTACTTGAACCTGAAGTCATGGGCGGAGGAGGTATCTATTCTGCTTATCTTGCGTGGAAACCACAGATACAGGAACTCCAGCCGTACTCGACCCCACCAGACCCTCCACATGTCACCCTCTTTTATGACAGGAGAGGAGATGAGGTGTTTCAGGAACACTTTGCAGAGCAAATAGAGGGTAAAATTTGGCCAATTACAACAGGTAATCTTTATGTGGGAACAGAGGGAGTAGCTGCAATTGTTAATTTAACCCCTGAACAGCAGGAATGGTATATGATGGGCACCGAAGCTGTGCCTCATATTTCACTAGGTTTAAATCCAAAATTTCAGGCTAAAGACTTGGGACCAATGGTAAAACGGGCTTCAGAAGCCGTTGACTGGGTAAAAACACCCACACCACTTGTCTGGCATTCAGAGAGCTGCGGGTGTTATGCGATTGAGTCTATTGCACATGATGTGGCTATAATGCAACATGAAGAGCTCCCCATGGAGCACGGTCGTGAACAAACTGACCACCCGCGCGCCGGTCAGCTGATTGATAGCATGCCTGGGACGTTATGGTCAAAAGGCCCCACAGATGTGGGACTGATTGCCTGCCCGCCCATAACATTTCAGGTCCAAACTACTCACCCACTGTGGATTAAACAATATCCTCACAAACAAATTGCAGAGGAGGGTATTGCAGAAACAATCCAAGGTTTGAAAGAGAGTGGAGTGCTGGAACCTTCACAGTCAAATTGGAACACTCCTATTTTACCTGTGCCAAAAGGGAACACAGGAAAATTCCGCATGGCGCATGATTTGAGGGCGATTAATAAACTTTTAATTACCCAAACTGTACCGGTTCCTAACCCATACGTGGCGCTAAACAATTTGACTCCACAACATGAATGGTTCACCTGTCTGGATTTGGCGAACGCATTTTTCTGTCTGCCATTAGCTGAAGAATGCAGAGACATTTTTTCTTTCACTTTTAGGGGTGAACAGCTTCGATATAGACGAACGCCTCAGGGATTCGCGCTCACCCCTGGGATATTTAACCAAGTCTTGAAACAGGTTCTGAGTAAGGTGCCACTCCCACAGGACACAGTTCTCATCCAGTATGTTGATGATCTTCTGATTGCCAGCCATACTGTTGAGGACTCACTGGCAGCAACTCAATCAGTCCTTGAACACTTACACGCTGCTGGTTTCAAAGTCAGTAGAACTAAATTACAGGCGGTAAGACGACAGGTGTCCTTCCTAGGGAGAGTAATCTCTCAGAAGGGAGCGGGCCTTTCATCTTCTCATCGTGACACAATTTTGCATCATCCAAAACCACAGACAGTGAAAGAGATGCTGTCTTTTCTCGGTCTGACAGGATATAGCAGAAATTATATCCCAGATTATGCAGGACAAACACAGATTTTGCGCGCTTTGGTTAAACAAAAAGGCATGAGAAACCCCACTGCACAGCTAGACTGGGATGAGGAAGCTGAGAGAACATTTATCAATGTGAAACAACAGATGAGCAGCGCAGCAGAATTAGCGTTAGCAGACTACGGGCGTCCCTTCTACCTTGATGTCTCTGAAGCAGACGGTGTGATAAACGGCGTCCTGTTTCAGAAACATGCAGGAGGGCGCAAAGTGTTGATGTATGTTTCTTGCTTACTTGACAACATGGAGAAGAGACATCCACCATGCACTCAGCATGCAGCAGGAGTGGCGAAGCTGGTTCAGAAAACTGCACATTTGGTAATGGGTCACACACTGCACATTTTGACATCACACAGTGTAGTTGCATTTGTGAACTCACAGAACTTCACCATGACACCACTGAGACAGCAGAGAATCAACAAAGTCCTGGAAGCACCTAACTTGTTGTTCACACACGAGGGGATTAACATGGCAGACAGGTTGGGAGTGGCTGGTGAGCCACACGTGTGTGAAAGAAGAGTTGAGGTAGATGACAAAGTCAGGCCAGATTTACAGGCCACACCCTTGGAGAGAGGACACGTGGTGTTTTGTGATGGAAGTTGTTTTCGTGCACAGGATGGTCAGCTCAGTGCTGGTTTTGCTGTGGTGCGTCAGACAGACCAGGGCTATGTGTGAACTTTGGGGGCAGCACAAACTAAGCTCATTCAGAGGACCAGAGAGGGTGAGGCAGACATGAGAAATGGTACCACCTCTTGACGTGACCACCACTCCGAGACTCACTAAACGATGACAATGTGACTGTTTGGCTGAGTTGGAAGCAAAAGGAACATCAGGAAACGTCAATTGGAAGCAAAATGTGGGCCCAGCACCAGAAGGCAGTGGCGGCTCCTGAAGAGAGATCCTGAGAACAGGACCATGGAGTTGGAGTGAAGCAGGTGGAGTGTGGACCATCCAGAAGGTGGAAAAGAAGAAGATTTTGAGGAGCAGCAACTCGAGAGTGTGGAGCACACCAGCTGAAGGGGATTTCAGCTGGTGACACACACACATTTAAATTTTCTGATCAGAACATTGCGCCGTGCATTCATTGCGTGAGACTCAACGGACGAGGAGGTCGCGCGAACTAGGAATTTTCGACCATGATGACACCGGGTCATGAGATAATAATTGGTCGTACAGACATGCTCGAATCGGTGAAAGGTTCAGAAATTTATGGTTGGTGTGCCGCGCTCACCGGCTGACAAGGGGCTGAAAAATACAAAGAAAATTTTAAAAGAGGAGACGACAAAACCGGTCAAAAAATTTTTAATCAATTATTACATTCCATGTCATGGGTTTCCTGTAAAATTAGATCAGATAATGGTACACATTTTAGTAATGCGAATCTAGGAATATTAGAAATACGTTAGGCCTCAACATGTTAGTATATTTGTGAAAAATTGGCTGTAATCTGTGCACAGACTAAAATTAATTTACTTGGGGCTTTATAAAATGGCCGTTAGGGCTGAGGGCACCTGTAGATAGGGGACAAGGGTTGTTGTAATGTCGCATATGATGTATTTTGAGAAACTAATAGTTGTTTGTCCAGCTTCCATCTACAGACTCTGGGAACCGTTACACCTGAGAGTGCAAAGCCTGAACGTGGCCGGAGGGTCCACTGACACCTGTGTGGCCTCTAGGAAAGAGTGGCCTGAGCCAAGGGGAGGTGCGCACAGCTGAGCTGTCGAGGCAAACATCACTTGCTCCTCGCCAGAGAGGGAGAGCCACGGCCAGAGAGGGGTCCGGAAAAGGGGTTTCAAAGCTCATCACATCGAGGGAGCCAGCTTTATCGGAGTTGCACAGCTGACGGGGTCGGCTTTGCACCTGGAGGGAGTGGTCCACAGAGAGCGGTGGGCTGTCCTGCATCTTCATCCTTGAAATCGGGTTCGAGGAAGGTGTGGGGCACATCTTTTCATCGTTTCACTTCCTCTGCCGTGGAAGTCATCTGTTCACGTGGTGTTCTGGTGGTTCGAGTGGTGAAGCTTCCTGAAAACACCTGTCTTCCTGGAGAGCATCTTTGTGCTTGTGTTTGCAAGGACACCAGAACGATAGGGAAACAGTTCCCCCTGGTGCCAGGCCTGTCCACCTTGTTGCACTGAGAGAAAGAGAGAGAATAGCCAGTTGCATGATCAAAACTCAACAAGGCAGGCCACATCAAGAGGAGCATAAAAGAGGGGGTCGACCATTCTTTTTGGGTCAGGGGCAGTTTTGCTTGACCAGTGGAAGGGAAATTGAACTAAGTACCGACTGGGTATAATCTGTGGCAATCTGCAGCCCAATAAATGGGTGGTGACCTCTGAAGAAAACAGCTTTCCACGAAAATCTAAACAGGACAGAAAGCAGAGGGTTAAATCGATTCAGAAAGACTGACACAGTGTTTTAAACTTTACAGAGGTTTATATTTTGCATTATTGAATCATCAATATTTTAAACTTTAAATTTTAAATCATACAGTGTAAAGGTCACACATTTAGGATTAGATATTTGATTTCACCTTTAATATAAGATTAATGACCATTTCTTATCTTAGAATTGGTTTAGGTCAATAATTTGATGCTACACTTTAACTTTTAACTTTTATCAATTAGACTTACTTATATTTAAAATTAGAATTCACCAGAACAACACATCGTTTCCAGGTCTAACTTTCAAGGGTTTGGAGTTACATTTTTCAATTTCAGCGTTAAATCATAAAATATTAGAGGTTTTTGACCACTTTCATATTCCTGGTTCAAAATTCAATGGGTGAGTGATTTATTCATTGTGAGGATGTATTTTTTACAGGTGCGGTTCCAGTGATTCCTGAATAATAAAGATTAAAAGAAAAATTAATTATAATAATTATAAATTACAAGACGAAGATTTTGTAAACTGTGCATGCGTTTGATGGTTGGGTTTCCACACTGCTTTTCATGTGTATTTTCTTTTTCAGGTTCTGCAGATTTTAATGAGAAGGGGGTAATTTGTGTTTCTGTTGGGTTTCATCACATTCTAAGGTTTAAAGTTTGACACTGTAGAGAATTTCGAACTACATCGAGCATGGCTGAGGGGCAGAAGAGGCTAATAGTAGCTGCAGGTGTGGGGTCAGTGATTATAGTTTCCACTATTTTGTTGTTGGAATATTTCTGTGTGATACCAGGTCATCCAAGCTGTCGTCCTGTACCTCATCAGAGGAGCGAGAGAGATGTCCTCATGCAGGGGACATGGACGCAGGTACAGGATGCTGGTCATCTATCGATGAATTTTTCTGAAGTCTTTCAGAGGAACTCTTGGTACAGGTATGCGCAGTTTTTGGCCAGAAGCCGTCACAGGTCTGACTCTTACATCTGTACCCCACTCCCTGTCGCGGAATCGCAGCTACCTTTGAAGTTTAAACCTCTTGACCGGATGTTATCATTTTGTGTTCTGCAGATGAGCTCCAGAGGATTCTACATGGAGCACCTGCAATGTCAGCCTAAGTGGTGCAAATTGAGTACATTATCACACCCGATGGTGTTAGCTCAATTTGTAGAATGGCCATCCAGCGGACGGTTTCCTGTCTGTGTGCACCGCGTCCATCATCAGGACTCATATCAGGTGGTAGTGGGGTCACTCCCTGAGCAGAGGTGCAGAGCGGTGTACCATCCGGGCAGGGAATTCATGAGTGTGCCTAGCAGCAATGGTACGTATCCGGTTGAGGACTTGGCTTGGCTGTGTGGACATCAGGTATTCTTGACCTTGCCAGTGAACTGGACTGGGTGCTGTGCACCTGTTGCGGTTACAGAGGGGTCGTACCTGGTGTCTTTGAGCAACGGTTCTCACTATGTGGGACAATCAAAGACTTCTGACGTCAGTCAGCTCGAGTCTTCTTGGGGTTCAGAGGTCCCAGTGGAATGGAAGCGTAGCTTCTTCCCGGGAGCAAAGGTCGGGGACCACCTGTTGCACATGGAATCTTTAGATTACCAATTTGGGATGTTCATTTATGAGTCGGTGCAGGCATTAGGGACCACCTCTACAGAGCGGTGGGCCATGTATGTTGTGTCTTTACATCATAAATTGCTGTTGGATTTGTTTAAGGCATCTATTAATGGAGTGTGTGAGATGATTGATAATAACACCTGCTGTACCTTCATACCTGATGAGTCTGCTTCGGATCCACAGGTCAGGGTGACAGTGGCCCTGCGCCATCTGAAAGAGCTTCAGGAGCATCAGACGGAGGAGGCGCACACAGGGCTGTGGCATGCACTGTCTTGGTTCGCGAGAGGGTCATGGCAACAGGTGTTGGTCAAGCTCTTGGCCTTGCCACTAGCGATTCTGGTTCTGTTCTTCCTATTTATGGGGTGTGTTACACCTTGTGCACGGGCAAAGATCTCGAGGATGATTGCTTCCAGGGAGGTGGAGGATTATGGGACGGCGTTTCCCCTGGTGCAGGCGGGGTGCAGGCCATCGCCTGCCGCACAAACTCACCTGTATTTGGCAGAGAACAGATACCTGTAGTGGCGGGGGATGTTTGGTGATGGGATGGAGAGTTCTTGCTTTTGGGATAATCACATTAATTCTATGATGTCATGTAGTTTTCCGGTGTGTTTCATGTTTTATTTCTGTTTTGAGGTGGGATGATGGCGTGGCAGTGATGATTATATTATGATTTTGTAGATTAGGCTGGTACAGATACTGGCAGGGGTGTTATTCTATAATAGATTGGTTGATTATTAATGGGGTCGGTTTGGGATGTGATTGGTGTGTTTGGTGATTGATCTAGTGGGTTGATTTTGGAGTCAGAGTGTGGCCAGACGCACATCTCTGCCAGATGAGAGGGTTCACATGTATTTGGCTGTGACCAGATACCTGTAGAGGTGATGAGTGGTTTTTGGGGGAGTCCTAGGAGGACAATGGAGTAGAGGCGGTGCTTGCATGTATCCTTTTATGATTTCGTTGATTAGGCTGATTTAGCTTTTGATTATCATTTTGCTGTTTAGTTGGTGGTTGGTATTGGAGTCAGATGAGGTTTGTTTAGATTTAGTTACGTTTAGTGGTTGATTACCTTACCTTGCTTTGGTTTTAGTGGGTAGTTTTGGGGTCAGATGGGGTTTTGGTTTAGTTTTAGTTGATTTTGGGAGTTTTACTACCTTAGCTTGATTTTGCATTTGGTGATTTGTTTGTTTTGGTGTGGTGTTGGGGTTGAGGTCCTCTTCGGGGGGCCCACATGGAGTTCAGCTGTTGGTTTCGACCGATCTTTTGATCGGTCGAGAGAGGGTGTGAAGAAGAAAGCACCATTATATACGTCTTATGCATAACTATATTTCATGTAATCAAAGGTTATAATACAATCATGTTTAGATGCTTAAATGCACTGTGCAAACTTTAATCTTACCGGTGTGCAGTTTGAGCAGACCTGCAGCTCGAAGTAACTCTCAGGCCGACATCTGCCCTTCCCCCCCACAGGGAGGAAGGGCAAAGCAGACACAGGATCTGACTGAAAGAACAGGTACATCTTTAGTATAAACACAGACACTTAGTTCATAGTATAAACACAGACACTTAGTTCATAGTATAAACACAGACACTTAGTTCATGACACAGAATGTGCCACTTAAAAGGTGCAACAGGTGAAACATAAAGGTCGAAGGAAACTAGTTTGAATCTAAACTCTTCTAAAAACTTAGGCTCAAACAAAGAGGCACACACAATCAGGTCAGTCAAGAAGAAGACCTTGGGCACCCTATAAATCTCAGTTGCCTTAGCAACTACTGATAGCAGCTCCTCTGACCAATAAGAAGTTCAAAACATTTTATGATATCGCGCACCAGAGCAGCAAGCTGACATTCCTTGGGGGACTTTTCGAGCGAGAAGGTCTGTTCAACGAATCATCCGATCGTATGCATATTGATCAATTGATTGTCTGCTTAAATCCTGTTAACCTGTATCTTTTCAATAAATCTATTTGCTTCAAGAGACGCCTGGCTCATTTGAACACCCAAACTGAATTCCCTTCAATGAGCTGTTCACCCAGTACACAGATGTAATGTTAATTATTTCATGACACTCACTGTGCAGGGTCTGAATAATCCAGGCATCTTCGTGCAGAACAGCTGTGTCATGGAAATCTAGTAAGATCAAAAAAGAGGTACATCTTCACTTAGGTTTATGGATTAAAGCTAACTGTGAAACAGTTCAATCACAACATATCCACTAATACAATTTCACACATTTAATATGATCAGACAAACTACTGTAAACACTCCAACAATGACCTCATCAGTTCAACAGAATCACAGGACCTGTGCAATGTAACAAAGGTTTAATCTGTTACAATGTTTAATATTTTTCACCTGCTCATTGTGAAGTTTTAAAATGACTTCTGTCTGAATAAGGTCATCAGATGAGGTAGACATATATTAACTTGCAGCTGCATGATAAAAAACTTGCAGAATTGTTCATTTGTTTGAAGATTACTCACCCACCCTAGTTATATTGTTTACATAGTTTCAGGGACACGTTGGCTCAAATTTTTTGTG
Source organism: Garcialebias charrua (assembly GCA_038048925.1). Lineage (NCBI taxonomy): Eukaryota > Metazoa > Chordata > Actinopteri > Cyprinodontiformes > Rivulidae > Garcialebias > Garcialebias charrua. Next base: position 8,566 of record JBBPBX010088170.1, read on the forward strand.
CTTCATCTTCTGACTCTCATCATATTCTATCAAGTGGAAACCTCAGATGAAACAAGTTAGATGTTCCCACCGCTAGTTAGAACGACTGTGTGTCATGTTTTGAAGCATAAAGAGACCAAGTAGGACCTCACTGCAGCAGAAACCAGCAGTTTTAACAGACCTTAGAAAGCCAAAACACTTCCACACTGACAAATTAAGTCTTTCCTCTCTAATCAGTGATGTCATCTCTTTCTCTTCGCGTGTGAAACTTTGTTCAATCACATTCTGACGGACATGGGCACTCGTTTGAAGTGAAAACTACGCTCGTCTGAGGTTAGCCTAGCCTGCTACCGCCTGCTGGAAGCTGCGAGATCTACGTCACCACGCACTTACGTATTTGTGTCACAGCTTTTTCTGTCCGGGCGCTTCAAGCCGAACAGGAAAAGCGTCAGTGAAAGGCTGTAAAATCCTATCGAAATAATCGTTAAATAAAAACTTAGCCCCTGTATCAACTTATTCCTTGAATTTTCAATAATCAGATTAATGTTTTCAGAGCCTCTCTCTATTTGATTCTTTATTACGTATTTGTGTCACAGCTTTTTCTGTCCGGGCGCTTCAAGCCGAACAGGAAAAGCGTCAGTGAAATGCTGTAAAATCCTATCGAAATAATCGTTAAATAAAAACTTAGCCCCTGTATCAACTTTTTCCTTGAATTTTCAATAATCAGATTAATGTTTTCAGAGCCTCTCTCTATTTGATTCTTTATTATTAATCCCAAGGGAGACTGCGTGCTCGCTAGCTAGCACGCTAGTTAGCAGACTCATGGCGTCTACTGCAGCCAGAAATAAACTTTATTTACGCCGCAAACAGCCAGCTCTTGTTACCAGTTACGATACACAGCTCCTACAACAATTCTAAATGTACAAAAAAAATGCTCAGGACTGAATATTTAATTGACTGACCATTTCACTGTCACATAATGTTACTAAAAATCAGCAAATAGACTGATATATATATTAACCCGCTTTCCATCAGCTAAAATAAGCGCATATTAACAGTTTACTTACAGTGCAAGACGTTCTTGATCTGCCGAAGTAAAGGAACAACTGTAAAGCTTTACAAAGTGAGCCTCTACTTTTTTTTTTTTTCATTCATTCATTCAACCTTTATTTAGTCAGAAAAATCTTTTGAACCTCATGGGCACTTCATGCCATTTTGCTTAAAATACACATTACAGTGCTCATTACTTATCTAGTTTTGACTTAAAACGTTTAGAGCTTTTTTCTCAAAAATACTATACACCGTTGTTCAAAATTTTATTGTACATTCCAAAGAATTGTCTTACCTCTGACAAAATGGATGGTCCAGTCCACTTCTGAAGCATGTGTGCACATGGCAGAATGTGCAGCCAAGATGGCGGAAGTGTAGAGTAATTAAAATCAAAGTGCTTTAATTAGTAAAATCTATTAGATTTAAAAATCTTTTAGGATACTCATATTTTTCTATTAAAATATGCTAAAGATATCGTTGCTTATTTTACCGTAAAAAAATATAAGTAAATTTAAATTACTTAACATCTCAAAAATGTTGAATTTTGCTTACACTGAATTAAAACCATGCATATGCATTTTTACTGAGTAACAGTTACTATCAGTGGCCTATTAGATACTACTTAACCCCAATCACACTTTTTTCAGTGCATGGCCTTGGCCACAAAGTCCACGCGTCTTTGCCTCATCAACTCACGCAGCTGGTTGTAGTGGGGGCAAGAGTCGAGGGAGTCCAGAGCTGTTTTTGCGTGGACCATACCTAGGCAGATAGGACAGGCCTCGTGGGTGTCCGCCGCCGATATGGAATATCCACATCTGCTAGGGCAGGCCCGGGAGCCGGGGCTTGCTGGCTTGCTCGTCTTGTTGGAATTATTTGATTTCCTCTTGCTCTTCTCTGGAGCCATGGCCGAGAAGAGACATCGAGTGAAAACCAGTTAGTCGCCGCTAAATGTGGTTTAAAGAAATCCTTTCGCTATGCTGTTCATGGTGGCTAACCTGTTAGCTCCGTTAGCTTAGCAGGTAGCGTGTGATGCAGTTAGCGTTCCGCTAAACTGGGCGACGAAACAGCAGAAAAATGTTGAATCCTCTCGCTTTACTGTTTGTGGTGGCTAACCTGTTAGCTCCGTTAGCTTAGCAGGTAGCGTGTTGCGCAGTTAGCATCCCGCTAAACTTGGCAACGAAACAGCAGAAAATTGAAGAATGTCGAAGTCGACTACACTAGTTCAGCGTCCGCTAAACAAGTGCTCGTAGGGAAGTCCTCCGTGACGCTCTTGGCAGGGAGCGAGCTCATGGATCCGGTCGAGCGATCCAGTCACACAGAGTCCTGCGAAGTTCAGGTGTGAAGCGAGTTGAAGGGCAAAAGAGAATGAATGTGTGGCGTCAGCGCCTTTTATGCAAGGAGGGCGGGGCCTCCTTGCTGACGCTGACGCCCACTTGCCTTAAAAGGCGTGATTGTATTGCTTCAGGTGAACCGCGCGGGGCGCAATTCCCATAGTATATGTTGCACCGCAGTGGACTGACTGATAAGGGAACTGCCAATATATGATCTTTCCTATCAACTTTCATTAAAACTCTGGCAGCAGCATTTTGGATTAACTGAAGATGTTTTACAGAAGTATTGGGACATCCAGATAATAAATAATTACAATAGTCCAGCCTAGACATGACAAATGAATGAACCAGTTTTTCTGCATCATTTTAGGACAAGATGTTTCTAATCTTAGTGAGATTATGCAGGTGGAGGAGAGCAGTTTTGGTAACATTTTTAATATTGAGGTTGAAAGATATGTTCTGATCAAAAATAACACAGCACCTCAATACGGTGCTATTTATAAGACAGATCTGGGTTGGCAGGCCTCAGACTGATGAAGTCTTTCAGGTGAAAGATGAAACGTTTCTCCCCACCCCAAAAAAAAAAAAAACAAATCTGTCCAGATGATCTAATGGAACCCTTTTATGTAACTTGCAAAACTATATTCTATGTCTATGTCAATCACTTTTGCCAACATTGTACCTAACTCTGCCACATTGTGTCTGTGTTTTTGTTTACCTTTAGGATTTGGGGTTTTGATTGTTTTTTGCCATTTTTGCCTTCACCTTTTCCCAGTTTCTCTCCTCCAGTTGTTTTCAGTTTCTTTGATCAGCCCCAGTGTAGATTTTTGTGACCTAGTCCCCTACTAACAAAGTAGTTGTAGCTGTATTATTTAAGCTCAAATTTCATCTCCTGAGTCCTGGGGCCTCATGTACAAAGACTTGCGTAGATTTCTTACTGAAAAGTCACGTACGGACAAATCCAGAAAAGTGTCCACGCACAAAAAAATCCAGATTTATCAAACTGTGCGTACACCGGTATCCACGCACATTCCTTATGTACAACACAATCAACGTGGAATTCAGCGCACATGAGAGAGTGGCCGACTCCGCCTTTGACACGCCTCCGTATGAATATGCAAAGTCATTCAAATATGCCATGCACGACAGGAATGTCGTCTCTGCTCCATTGCAAATCATGTCGGAACGTGGAAAAAAGAGGAACTTCACGGACTGTGAACAGGAATCACTTCTGAGTGAGGCAGAGAAGCACGGAAAAAGGTTTTATTCGGCACGCCTAGCGCAAAACATACCATCCACTTTTAAACAAGAAGTTGACCCATCTGCTCTAACATGCCTGTACAGGTAGTCCCCGAATTACGAGCGCTCTGATCTGCGAGGTTCCAGACTTACGAGCTGCGAATTTTTGGAAAAAACGAAAAAAATACTGAGTTTTCATGTGTTTTTTCACTACAGTTAGCAAGTTAAGCATATAAACACACGTTTCCGATCATTTTTATGCACTCAAAAGTAGTTTTTAGATGAAAATAGAGTGTTTTTAGGTGCGCTGGCGAAATTTACGAACGGACTTCCGGGTTGAATTTTTGGAAAAAACGAAAAAAATACTGAGTTTTCATGTGTTTTTTCACTACAGTTAGCAAGTTAAGCATATAAACACACGTTTCCGATCATTTTTATGCACTCAAAAGTAGTTTTTAGATGAAAATAGAGTGTTTTTAGGTGCGCTGGCGAAATTTACGAACGGACTTCCGGGTTGCGAATTTTTGGAAAAAACGAAAAAAATACTGAGTTTTCATGTGTTTTTTCACTACAGTTAGCAAGTTAAGCATATAAACACACGTTTCCGATCATTTTTATGCACTCAAAAGTAGTTTTTAGATGAAAATAGAGTGTTTTTAGGTGCGCTGGCGAAATTTACGAGCGGACTTCCGGGTTTACGAGAGAAATGGCGGCCGTTCCAAATTACGAGATTTCCGGTTTACGAGCGCCCCCTTGTGACGGATCTCGCTCGTAAATCGGGGAATACCTGTATAGGTTAGTGGTGAGCGCGCCCGCCCTTCGTCCCAAAGGTCGTGAGATCGACTCCCCCTTGGTACAACGTTTTTTTTTTTCATTCCAGATTTAAAGAACACAGGAAAACTATTTAATAAAACAACAAGAAATAGAACAATACATGAAATGAAAGGAAGCAGACGATTTCTTGTTTTGTAAATAGTTTTCATGTGTATTTAAATCTGGAACGAAAAAAAAAAGAGAAACGTTGTACCATGCGAGATTCGAACTCATGACCTTTGGAACTAAAGGCAACCGCGCTACACACTGACCTAAACGTAGGCGTGTTGGTACAGCTTGGTTAACTTCTTATTTAAAGAAATCACATCTCATTGTTGTCAATATCGTTGCCACTATTTGGCGCATGCTTTTATATCCACTCATCTAATTGCGTCCATGTGGATGTAATAATTGTTAATCATGTGTGTTTGGTGGGATTTATGATTATTTTCATATCATGGACACAGTTTCTCTGAATAACCTGTAAGTGTCGCCAAAGGAACAATAACCACAGAAACGTGCGTACGCAAGCAGGGGAGCAGCCGTGGATTTGTACGTGGATGCGCAGATATTCCCGTTCATATCAGATTTGATACATACGCCACTTTGCGTGGAAAGTGACGTGCGCAATGTTTTTGTGCGTGCGCATGGTTGATACATGAGGCCCCTGATGTTGACAAACCCGACTTGGTTTACACACATTAGCAGATGGCCCCAAATGTATGATTTAATATACTGAAGTACACTTTTAAAGTAAATATATGTTGATTTGGATCAGATTTCATTTTTATAAATAACATTTGTTCTCAGTGGGGATTTTTTTTTAGGCCTGGCCATTTGGTGTTTTAGCCTTGAATGCTTTTTTTTTAAGAAAGAAAGAAAATTAGCTCATGTGAAGATGTCAGAAAACAGCTCGAAAATTTCCAGAAACAACGTTTAGATTGATTCAAGATGCTGCAACTACTACCGTATTTTCCAGTGTATAGGTCGCACCTTTTTATGTTTTTTTTTTTTTCAAGGCCTGCGACCTATACACCGGTGCGAGCTATTTATGGATTTTCCCCCATATTTTTAGACCAATTTTTGGCTCAGTTATGACCGTTTTTAATTTTGGCAGAAAATGGTGCAGTACCACTTTTGTCCACTAGGGGAACACTTCCAGAGGAGTACACCAACCGTTTCCAGGACATGTGTCGGAAAAAAAGCTTTTCTGCTCGGACTGACTCTGTCGGCCTCCTGGTCTGGAGGTAACTTCTTTTAGCTCTGTGTTTGTCCAGATGTTTGTTAGCAAGATAAGTCAAGAACAACACAGCGGAAGATAAGTCAAGAACCATTCAGCGGATTTTTCTGAAACTTACAGAATGTAATCACTGTATGGACATTTACAAGTGAGTAGCTTTATTATATGTTTGAGATAAAAAAAAGATCTTTCATTAGCAGTTAGCTTCAGTTAGCTTCTGTTTTTAACATTGGTTTTATTTCTGTTTACGTTATAAATAACTTTGAAACCACTCGATGTATATTTTTTCTGCTTACAGAGTGTAATTATATGGGTTTAATGTACTAACTGTT
>JBBPBX010088172.1:0-14549 GCA_038048925.1 Garcialebias charrua
ATTGAAGCAGCTGATGAGTGTTTGCGTAGAAGGGGGAAGCAGGTGGAGGATCCAGGAGCTGAGGTTGTTACCATGTTCATCAACCACTGTCCTGATCCTGGTCTAGCTCTTTCCTTCCAGCTGAAACCTGTTGAGGAGTGGACTGCTGCTGAGGTCCAGGGTCGCCTTGATAACCATGTTGTGAGTCTTAGGAGACCGATGGTTAGTATGAACAAGGCTGTTGGTTCATCTACAGGCCCTGTGGTTCTCTCCTGTCTCCCTCAGCTTGGTGCTCAATCACCCACTGCTGCGTCGCCAGCCGATGCAACACCGTTTGCTGTCCATTTTACCCAGGCTGCTTTAGCGTGTGATCATTCTTTAGCTTCAGGTCCCTTGTATCAGCAGCCACAGCAGCATGTTGCTCCACAATCTACACCCTTTCAGACTGCAGGTCCATCCAAGCCAACTTTTTCCCCCAGTTCAGGAGTTGAACCACCTCATCAGATGGCAGAGATGTTTGATAAAGTTCTGTCTTTGTGTGCAGCTTCTCTTGCTACGAAACAACATGGTCAACATATGGGGAGTTACACACGTGGTTCTAAACATCCTCAACAAGCTCCATGCAGAGTTTGTTGCTCTGAGGAGCATACAACACACTCTCACTGCAGACTGTTCAGACTGTGTCTCAACTGCTTCAGCTCAGGACACATTAAAAGGAATTGTCCTCAGCCTACCCATCACGCACCACAGCCATCCTCCCAGTACCCTAATTTAAACTAGAGAGCCTGTGCGATGAGAGGGGCAGCATGGGCAGTATGGATAATACCCTCACAAATACACTAGATGCACACTCTGTTTATACCGAATGTTGTAACGCTTCACCTGAAGACAGCGAAGTGGTTTTCTTGGGGTCACAGAGAGTTCAGAGGGCTAGTGATTTGTTTTATGCCTCAGTTTCAGTGAGTGAACGATCTACACTGAGGGGTATGTTGGACTCTGGGAGTATGTCGTGCACATTGAGCGTGGAGGCAGAGAACAAGCTAAGAGCCGCGGGTGTTGATTTGATCCCTCTTGCAGTCCCAGAGAATGTGGTCCTCGTTGGGTGTGGTGGCCTTCTCACGCAGCCTCGATGCATCTATGAGTTGAACATTGAGATCTATGGTTTCAAATTTACAGTACCAACATTTTTGATACCTGGCCAACATGATGAATTCATCATTGGTAGCAATGTACTCCGGCCCCTTATTAAAAAAATGAAAACTGATCCGGGGTACTGGGAACTCATTACATCAAACACTGCAAACCCAGAGTGTGAAGAGTTTTTGCAGCTGCTGAGTTGTGTCTCTCGGTGGTCAAACTCTACTTTACCTGACAAGATTGGAACAGTCAGGCTCAGACAGGCTGTCACCCTCCTTCCTCATCGGGAGTATGTGGTCTGGGGAAAGCTTCCGTCCACTGCACCCCTGTCATTAGGGGGCACTGTGATCGTGGAGCCGTCATCTGCTCGTTCCACCCCAAAAAACATTTTGGTGGGTCGTGTAGTAACACCCATGTGGGGGGACCATTGGGTCCCTATGAAGGTTCTCAATCCCACAAACAAACCTCTGGTACTGCGCCGCAATGCTAAAATTGCTGATGTCTTCCCATGTGTTGCTGTGGAGGACTTTGCGTTCAGTCAGGGGAGACCTGAAGTGCACTGCAATCATTCTGCAGTTGCAACAAGCTCATCATATCACAGTGCTGACCCAGTGCAGATGCTGAGAGACTGTGGTCTACATGACATCGACATAGAGAGCTGTGAGGTATCAGGCGAGTCTAAAAGAAGACTGGCTGAACTTGTGGTTTCTTACCAGGATGTGTTCTCCAGGGGAAAACTGGATTGCGGTGAGGCTAGAGATTTTGTCCATCGCATTCATTTGACTGATGAGAAACCATTTCGTTTGCCTTATCGACGCATCCCACCAGCACATTACCAGCAGTTGAGGGAGGTCTTGTCTGAGATGGAGATGAAGGGCATCATAAGGAAGTCTATTAGTGAATATGCTTCCCCGCTTGTTATGGTGTGGAAAAAGTCTGGGGACATGAGGATATGCACTGACTTCCGCTGGCTTAATGCTAAGACCGTTAAGGATGCCCATCCATTACCCCATCAGTCTGACTGCCTTGCTGCTCTTGGTGGGAATGCTCTTTTCAGCACCATGGACTTGACCTCTGGATTCTACAACATCCCCCTCCATGAGTCCGACAAACATTATACAGCTTTTACCACGCCGCTTGGACTTTATGAGTACAATCGGCTCCCACAAGGTCTATGTAACAGCCCAGCTTCCTTCATGAGAATGATGCTTAACGTTTTTGGTGACTTGAACTTTTCCAGCCTCCTCTGTTATCTGGACGACCTGTTGGTGTTTGCACCTTCTGAGGAGGAATCGTTAAAGAGGCTGGAGGTTGTTTTCTGCCGTCTGAGAGCGAACAACTTGAAGCTGTCCCAGAAAAAGTGTCACTTTCTCAGGAGGTCTGTGAGGTTTTTGGGCCATGTTGTGGAGGCTGGTGGTGTTTCTGTTGATCAGGAGAAGGTAAAGGTCATCTCTAGTTTTGACAAAAAGGACCTCATGAAGGAGGATGGCTGTACTCCATGCCAGAAGAAGGTGAGGTCATTCTTGGGCATGGTGCTATTCTATCAGCACTTTATTCCAGCTTGTTCCCGCATTGCAAAGCCACTTTACGCGCTCACCGCAGGTCAGAAACGTAGAGTGAAGGGCAAAGGACACGGGAAAGCTGGAACTTTTCGTGTCCTGACTCCCCAGGACTGGACTCCAGCTTGTGAGAAAGCGTTTGGAGACCTTAAAGCTGCACTCCTTGATTGTGTGGTGCTAGCACATCCTGACTTTGAGAGGCCATTTATTCTCTCAACTGATGCTTCATTGGATGGGCTCGGTGCTGTTTTGTCACAGGTCCCGGCTGATGGAGAGATCGCTAGACCTGTTGCTTTTGCCAGCAAGTCTCTAAGCCGCAGTCAGGCCAACTATCCTGCACACAGGCTTGAGTTCCTGGCCTTAAAATGGGCTGTGTGTGATAAGTTCAGCCACTGGCTGAAGGGTCACAGGTTTACTGTGTGGACGGATAATAATCCCCTCACATATATCCTGACCAAGCCCAAACTGGATGCCTGTGAACAACGCTGGGTCTCTAAGCTTGCCCCGTACAACTTTGAGATCAGGTATGTTCCAGGGAGACAGAATGTGGTGGCAGATGCCTTGAGCAGAGCCCCTTTTGTGAAGCCCTTGGCTGATCGCCTTCTGTCAGAGCCTTGTCAGGAACTTTTGGAACAAATCTGTGAGCTTCCTGATCACGCTGTGCAAGATGTTTTCCGTTTGACCTGCCAGCTTCAATCAGTGGACAGCTCTTCTTCCGTTATAACTGACACATCCATGACTTGTGACGAGGTCTCCTCTCTTTTGTCATCTGTCTGCAGTGGGGATGCCGGTCAGACTCAGCATGCAGCATCTTTAGCTGACCATCTGGACATGATAATCCCACACACCACAGACCCATCAACAGCGCTTTGTCTATCTGACCTCGTCTCTCACCAGAGGAACGACCCTGTTGTTTCCAGAGTTGTCTTCTATGTTGAGCGGGGACGCCGTCCGTCAAGGCGGGAACGCTTTGGTGAAAACCAACTGGCTTTAAAAGTTCTGAAGCAATGGGACAAACTAACATTGCTGAATGGTGTCCTTTACCGTGTCATAAAAGACCCTGTGAAAAAAGGTAAACGATTCCAGTTTGTGGTCCCTGATGCTTTAAAGTCTGTGGTTTTGACTGGTGTCCATGATAATGCAGGTCATCAGGGCCAGCCACGAACATTCTCCTTGGCTCGCCATCGCTTCTTTTGGCATGACATGGAAAGGGATGTGCGGGATTTTGTGAGAAAATGTCCCAGATGTGTCCTCAGCAAAACCCCAGAGCCTGCTGTGAGAGCCCCTCTGGAGAACATCAGAACCAGTGCTCCGATGGAGCTGGTGTGCATTGATTTCTGGTCGGCTGAGGACAGCAACAACAAGTCTGTGGATGTTCTGGTGATCACAGATCACTTCACAAAATTAGCACATGCGTTCCCGTGTCATGACCAAACCGCTAAAAGAGTTGCGAAGAAGTTATGGGATGGGTTTTTCTGCGTTTATGGTTTCCCTCAGCGCATTCACTCTGATCAGGGTGCAAATTTTGAGAGTGAGCTGCTAGCTGAGCTTTTGGAGCTGAGTGGTGTCAGTAAATCGCGCACCTCACCCTACCACCCAATGGGTAACGGGACTGCAGAGAGATTCAATCGCACCCTGGGCAATATGTTAAGATCTCTTCCTCCACGTTCGAAGCACAAATGGCCTCAGATGATCCAGTCTCTGACTTTCGCTTACAACTGCACAGTTCATGAGACCACTGGCTTTGCGCCATTTTACCTGATGTTTGGGAGGATTCCCAGGCTGCCTGTTGACCTTGTTTTTCGGAACGTTCTTCACGATGATGCCATTTGCGACTACCACTCTTATGTCAAATCACTGGTTGAAGATCTGCGTTCTGCCATGTTAATGGCTGAAAAGAGCACCAGTGCAGAGCAGAAACATCAATGTGACCAGTACAACAAGAGAGCCAAGGGTCACCCTCTGTCAGTTGGAGATCAGGTTTTGGTGGCGAACAAGGGAGCCAGAGGAAAGCGGAAGCTTTCTGATAAATGGGAGCCTGTGATGTACACGGTGGTTGCATCCAAACCTGCTCTCCACATTTACCGAATTAGAGATCGGCATGGCAATGAGCGTGTGGTGCATCGCAACCTCCTTCTTGATGTGAACTTTTTACCTGTGGGAATGACCCTGGACAGCAATGTGAACCGCCATGCTGACAGTGTGGTTGGAGTTCCTCCGGTTTCTGACCTACACGAAACAGAATGTCTTAGCGAGGCCCCTAGTGCTGTTTTTGCTGAGCCTTCCCTACCAGACTCCCTATCCTGCAGTGATGGGGAGGATCGTACTGCATCATGGGTTCAGGATGTGTCCTCGGCTCCATCAGTTGTAAATAATGACCTGCCTCATGACTCAGAGAACTCCTCTATGGACACTGGAGTACTGGCGACTGCTGGTTCCTTACCTCATCTTCCTGACGATGTTAGTGTTGCTCATCCTCCAGACAGTGTGGGAGGGGATGTTGTTCACCGCCTAACTTCGCGTTTTGGGAGGGTTATTAGACCAGTCTGTCGCTTGATAGAATCCATGGCTGTCATTGAGGCATTGTATAACAAGGATATGGTTCAACCTGTTATTGATGTGTGAGTTTCCAAATTTTTGTGTATGATTCCTACCTTTGACTAGGATCATTTATTTTATTTTTATTTATTTATTTATTTTTGGTTTGCATAAGCTTCAGTACCATATGTGTTCATTCTGTATAAGGGGGGGTGTAAAAGGCACCTCTTGTTGTCCATGGAATACCATGAGAACGATCTCTGGTCTCCTGACCCTATTGTAGGGTAGCTGTTATGTTGATGTATTACTTTGTTACAGAACACATAATATTTGTACTGATACTGTCTGACACTGTTTTTTTATTTTTGTGTAATTCTAGGGGGGTGAATGTAACCTGGTTGTACTTCTCTTTTGTTATAATTACACAAAAAGTATTTTTGTATTGTTGTATTATTGTATATTACCTGACTGAAACACCACTGTCATTATTTTAGCCGTGTTACTTTAAGATCAGAAGCCCCTCCCTTTTATTTCTTCTTCTGTGTTTTTGTCTTTAAATTGGTTGTACCCCTGGGATTCTCCCCTTTTGTCACGTTGTCTTGTGGGGAGAGGTACGTGCTGTTTATTTGTCATGTAAATATATTCAGTTTATTTATAGATTTATTAAGTTAATTTTCATGCATTTTTGTTTTGTATAGACTTGAAGCAGGGCAGTCGGTAACACGGTGTTGTGTGTGTGTTATTCCACCAGGTATGTTTTATAAGAATGTTTATTGCCCTTTTGTCACGTTGTCTTGTGGGGAGAGACTTGAAGCAGGGCAGTCGGTAACACGGTGTTGTGTGTGTGTTATTCCACCAGAATAAACCGCTATCCTGACTAAAGATAAACCGTGTCACGGTCTGATCAATAAATCCATAAAACCAGCACAACGCAGGAAGGATCCGGTTACACAAATACATGTAGTTACACCCCCACTGTGACTAAACAGAAACACACAGCAATAATCTGCTCATTTAAAGTGATTAAATGCACATCTTGTTCAGTATTATCTCTATTCCACAGTTCACTTACTCACAGCAACACTAGCATTGTCCCTTTAACAGTTTGATTAAACACAGAGAGTGTAGTTAGTGCACCAAGTGTTCATCCAGTACAGTAGTTTGTTTTTTATCAGACAGGATAAAACATGACATCACTTTGTGCTCAAACTCATCATCAACGTTCATTAACAGTCATATGTGTGATCTGCCTGCAGGCTAAATACAGTACACATTGATTTGGTGAAAAATTATTAGAAAAAAATAAAAGAACAAGTGTTTGTTTTTTTTTCATTAAAAAACGAGGAAGCCTGATGGTTTGTTGACATTCATCATCTCCGCACCGCTGATGTTCGCTCTGCTCCTTTTTACATGATCATAACGAAAACCCTGATGGAATGGGATTGGTGTGTGCATGTGTGTATCTGTGTGTGTGTGTGTGTTTGTGTTTCAACGCTGGAGCAGGAAGTTGGCCTTACACGTTGTGTTTTGGTGCAGAGAGCTGGTTTGGAAACAGAATTGCAAAGATTTTTTTTTTTCTGCAAAGACATTCCATTAAGATTGAACTGGACGTGTTGTTTGTTGTAAACTGGCATGGCTCAGTAACGTACCGTGTGGTACCCCTCTGGCTGTTTAAAGGCCTGAAAGCTGCATCACCGTATGGCTTCGTAGGAAAGTTCGACCGAAGAAGACAGTGGGAGAAGAGAGAAGCGAGGGATTTGATCGTACAAACACACAAAAATGTTTTCTGTGCTTTAAGTTGTAGAGCAGCCATTTGTCTCTTCTCCCACGTGTCCTCGGTTCAAACCCCGCCCCCTCCCTCTGTCTCTGCAGACTCTCACTTGTCCATCAGAGACAGCTGGATGATGCGCTGCAGCTCCTCCTCTTCCTGCCGTCGCCGGAAGTCTGCTTCCTCCTTCTCTCGGGCCGAGATCTCCATAGCGATGCGCAGCTGCTCATCGTAGCTGCAGGTGGGTGGTGGCTTCTTGGAGGGGGTGGAGCCTAAGCTGGAAGGAGGGTGGGGCTTGTTCTGTGGTGTCCTGGGCAGAAATGATACACAAGTTCACAGCATCTCTGTACAAAAAAATAAAAATAAAGATTTTAGACCCAAACTTTCATGGATAATCTGAAATATGGATACAACGAAAAACATGTCTATGAAATAGTTGGACTGTAAATAAGAAAATAAGTGTTAAAATCAGGGAAGTCCAGATTATGAGTATCGGAGCATCGGAGTATCGGAATATCGTATCGGAGCATCGGAGTACCGATCACTGATCTGAATGGAAGTACATGTAGCTGCCACACTCAGATCCTGATCTTTTCTTTTGACCTTGTGTCCTGCCACTTTTAATAAACTGCAGAGCTGTGCTGTAAAAACAACAGAATATATCACAAGTACCGGATAAACACGACCAGTGATCTGGATCAGTGTTGGGGCTGGGATGGACCTTACCAAGCTCCGCCCAGAAACGCCCCCTAAGCTCCAACATGGCTGCCCGTCTCCCAAGCGCAGCTTTGGTGTCAATGGAAAACATGGCGTCGACTGACTGCAGGGTATTTTTGAGTCGAATAGTGTATCATTTCTGCCAGATTCCAACAAAATATCAGCCATGACAATGGACAGGGGAACCAACAAGTTCATGTTATTTTTTTTGGACGTTATCAAGTTGTTTGATCCACGCGATGCCTCCAAACAGCGTGCGCGTCACCGCTAATGCTACTGTCTGATGGGGAAAACAGCAGCTCCTCACACGCTCAGGCTCAGCGTTATTACAGCTGTGGACAGGATCACTGATGCCTATTGTTCTGCAAGGCTGGGTAAGTCAGGCATTCATGGTTTTGAGGGTTACTTTTGAAATCAGCGATTTCTATTGTTGGCAAAAGTTTGTGTGCCTTGGTCGCAAAGCTAATGCTAACTGTAATCTCCATTCATTCCTTAAGTGGTTGGTTAGCCGTTGCTGCTTTAGCTGCTAAACACGCCGACAGCGACTTTTGTGAGGGCTAACGAGCTCAGCCGTCCGGTGTGTTAGTTAAAATCCAGCCTTCGTGTCACGATTTTGTGCAGTTTTAGGTGAAATCGACAGTAGAGCTCGTTGTGTTAGCTAGCTCATGTGGCGTTAGCAGAGCTGTTTCTTCCCAACTTCCAGGACGTTCAGTGAACTGTGGCTTTCTCTCATCGTGACCGCGTGTTGTTAACTAGCAGGTTTCAAAAGCAGGTCAACCCTTCTCTGCTGGTGAAAGAAATAATTGTTCAGTTTTGTGGTCGTGCACAAGCTTTGATCCAAGCAAGGCATTCAGTTTCACATATAGGGAAACGGTGAATTTTACTTCCACAAATACGGTCAGGGTACCTGACATCTCCTGTACAGATACCCCACTGACGGTGGAGGAGCATTTTTCCAGCCCTGACGCAGAAAAATTCTGCACGTATGCTAGCTAGCAATGTAAGTAGCATGTGGTGCCGGTCTCACAAACGCTACCGTAGCGTTTGTTTTGTGAGACCGGCACGCACGTGGAAGCTGCGCTGTGACGTGTTATGGGCATTAGCCAATGAAACGCGGCCCTGTGGGCGGAGCTTGGTAAGGTCCATTGTGATTAGGGTGTCTTTGTAAATAAATAATCAAAATTACGAAACAAATGAATATGACTCATTTAAACACTTTAACATTTTCTTGTATTGACATTATTTTACATAAAGTAACTTTTACTTACATTTACTTTCTTTTTGAAACCAGTTTTATGCCATCATTGAAAAAAAAAAAATCTTAAGTACATGTTTAAAAATAAATTTTCTTCTTTTTTTCTTTTTATTCCTCTTTTAGACTTTTGCCTTGTTTATTTTTCAAGAAGACATTATGTTAGATGAAGTAAATATTTTAGTTTCATTAAAACTTTTCATACTGCCTTAATAACAGGCAGCTTATAGTTTGATATACTTGTTTAAGGAACAGTTTCACCACATTTAGTTAACTTATTTCCCATCAGTTTTTCTTTCCGCCTCGTGGTTGTGATCGATGAACTACAGCCAGCGGAAACATTCAGAGACAGAAATCCTTGGTTTTCTTCCTGAGCTGAACACTGGACCAACAGAACCGAGCCGGTTCTTCAGTCTTCAGGTCAGATGGGTTGAGGCTGGAGCTTTTCATTAACTCACGTATTTGTACTTCTCCAGTAATTATTGTGAAAATGTTTATGAAGCATTCACGCTTCAGTGATCCTTTATCTTCCGTATGTTTTTCAGCATGATTCTCATCCCACAGTTTTTGTGTTATTTCAACAAATCTAAAAAAGTTAAGTCTGGTCCTTTTTTATATTTTTCTACCTGGTTTATTGAGCATGCATCGGGATATTTCGACAAATCACAAGTTAAAATGTTCAGCTCTTTAAGGACAATCCTTCTGTCTTTTGGTATTGGTACAACTTTAGCTTTTTAAAATATTTAGCCTTTTCTGCCTTTTTTTTCTCCTAGAAAATGAATTAAGATCATTTTCATCCTTTATATCGTTATTGCTCCTTCCACCTTTTGTTCTGGTTCAGCTTCTTTCAGCTTCCTTGTGCAGATTTAAACTTTTTTCCAGCTAATTTCAGCTTATTTCTGATATGCATCTCATATGCATGATCATATGCATATGAGATGCATATGGTTTTGTACAAGTTACGTTGTACAAAACAGTACAGTCTCTACTTGTAAAGTAGAGACTCTGGTGGCTCACCTGGCCCCCGCAGCCAAAACCAATAAATAAAAATATTTATTTTTGTTGGGTATATAAAAGTACGACCTATAGTCCAGAAAATACTGTATTTCTACAATTTCAGCTTTTTTTCTACCATTTCAGCTACTTCAGCTGTAATATGCTGATTTAAGCTTTTTCAGCCAATTCCACATTTTTTGCACTGATTTAAATTTTTTCAGCGTAATTCTGCAAAAATGTGCACTCTCTACTTCCTTCTTGTAATTTCACCTTCTTTCTACCATTTTAGCTACTTTTCAGTTTGTTTGTTTGTTGTCACTAATTTCAGCATTTTTCAGGTCTTTTTGTGCTAAGTTCTACTTCATTCAGCCCAGTTGAGCAAAATTGTTCTTTCCACTTTCTTATGCTAATTTAAGCTTGTTGTACCTTTTCAGCTACCGTTTTAGAAAAATGTTAGCTAATTTCAGCTGTTTTCAGATTAATTCAAGCTTTCCATGGTAATTTTGGATGCTTTCAGCCTAATTAACTTATTTATGCTAATTTCAGCTTGTTGTGCTCCTTTCAGCTTTTTTTCCTGCTAGTTTCAACTTTTTCTGCAATTTCGGCTACTATTTAGCTGTTTTTATGCTAATTATAGATTTTTCAGCTAATTCCACATTTTTCCACTTCCTTCTGGTAAGTTCAGCTTATTTCTACCTTTTCTACTTTTCAGCTGTTTTTGTTAGTTTAACTTTTTTAGCTAATTTAATAATTTTTGTGATAATTTTTGCTTATTTACCTAATTCAGCAAAAAATGTGTTCTTTCTGCTTTCTTCTGTTAATCAAGGTTTGTTCTTTCATTTCAGATTCAATTCAGCATATTTTTTCAGCTAATTCAGCTGTTCAGCAAGTTCTTCAGCAATAAACATTCACACTGCATTTTCTCTATATTGTAGTCTGAAATCCTCAGCTGGGTTTAGGCTGTGTTCTTCTCATGTGTTTGTTCTGTTTTTAGGACTTTTGATTTTCTTCAGTGTCACCAGTGTTTGGTTTGGTTTTAGTTGAATAAAAATATTTTCTGTCACTGTTTGAGTCAGAGCTTCTGTCAGATTACGTCCGCAAATAATTTGAATTCATTAAACACACTCAACATCAGATTTTATCAATTGAAGCATCTCAGTGTTTGTTTTTGATTAGATACATATAAAGATTTGACTGTTTTAATATTTATTTTCTCCTTCACAGAAATCTGAGAGTGAAACTTGAAGGGGTCACCTGATCTGACACGAGGTTCATGAGGAGGACGAGGACATCTGATGCTCAAACCTGACTGTCTCAGAGGACAAACTGGAAGGACAACAAAGACAAAATAATAAATCAATACAAAACACACAAGGATTAAAATAAAAGAAGGGATACAATAAATGAAAGATAATTAAAAAAAAGGCTATATTAAATAAATAAGACTGTATACAAAAAGACAGAAATAATATGAAAAAATGAACAGGACAAACAATTATTTTTATGTATTTTTTATTATTAATATTATTACAATATGTAAAATGTAAAATGGTTCATTCATAAGCATTGATATTATTTTATGCATTTATAGATTTGATATTTTCTTTAAATTTGTTTTGGGCAGTTTTGGGATTCCATACTAAAAGGTGGTTTAAAAACATTTACTTATTTCTGAAGCTTTAAAACACAAAAAACTTGTTTTGATAGATGGGAAATGGTTTAACACAAAGTTGAAATCATCAGGACATGAAAAGTTCAGAGAGATGGTTTTATAAAGAACAAATACATAATTTTCAGTAGGACATTTATAAATATTATTTTTTCTGTTAACAAACAAACCCATAAAATAATGCAGCAGTAAAATAATTCAGTAGAGTACAGTGATGTACTGGATCTAGTAATCTGTTAAATGTTTTAACTTCAGAGTTTTAAGGTAAACGTTGCTGATATTTCACATGTCAAAGAGGAAAAAATGGACCATAATTGTCAAAACTTCTGTTTCGTCTGACTCGGGGTGTCAAATTTGAACCAAATGCAAAAAATAAATGACCAGAATCTGTTTCAAACTTTCTAATTATTGTAAGTAACTATAGGCAGCACTATGGATCAGTGGTTAGCACTGTTGCCTCACAGCAAGAAGGTCCTGGGTTCAATCCCCGGTTGGACCTGGGGTCTTTCTGGGTGGAGTTTGCATGTTCTTCTCGTGCTTGCGTGGGTTTTTTCCAGGTACAGTACTCCAGTTTCCTCCCACATACCAAAAACATGCATGTTAGACTGATTGGTGACTCTAGGTGTGAGTGAGAGAGTGAATGTTTGTCTCTATGTGTCCCGGTGATGGACTGGAGACCTGTCCAGGGTGTACTCCCTCCTCTTGCACAGTAGCTATGTTTACATGGACATAAATAATTGGATTAAACAGCCATTCAGAATAAAAATGTGTCATGTAAACGCCCCATTTGGATTATTCTGAGCTGATTCAGCTCGATCCAAATGAATTTGCAATCCGAATGAGACGGGTGGTTTATGCCGAATCATAATCTGAACAGTGTGCATGTAAAGACTTAATCTGATCATCTTATTCTGATTGTGAAAAACTGACCTGACTGTGCATGTGCAGCCTGTCTACCTGACATACAGTATTTCCACCTGGATGTGAATACTGTATGTCGGAGAAATAAAACTGGTCGGTAAGCGACTACATTTCTACTAGAAACTTTGAAAGAGCTCAAAATGATCTGTGTAGCTCAATCAGGGAGTGCAGTAACGTCTCCACCGTCATTAAAACCTGTTGCAGGTCCATTTTGGGCGCTCAGGTTTGTTTACGTTCATCACGGAATTAGATCTTCTGTGTTGAGTTTACCACTCTGCACATATCAGTACAGTACTTCTATTCAGAATAAAAGTCTGCTGCATGTAAACGCTCATCATGATGGTATTGTGCCCATGTAAGCGATACATTTGGGTTATTTAATCTGAATACATTTCAATCCGATCAAAGAATTTTGAACATGTAAATATAGCTACAGTAGTGATGGCTGGACATGGGCACCAGTGACCCCCGCAACCTGAAAAGGAAGAAGCGAGTAAAGATAAAGGATGGATGGATGGATGGATGGATGGATGGATTTAAGCCAGTTATCTTTCTCACTTACCGGTAACTTACCTGACAATGCTGAACCACCAATAAAATGTTGATAATGTAAGTAATTCTTGTGTTCATGACTCAACACTACTGATGTCATGGGGTATAATCTGGCCTGAGGGACATAAATAGGTTAAGGCCATAATGTACCTGGGGTATAATCTGGCTTAGGCCCCAGGTATAGTCTGGACTGTGGGGTATGTGTGGCCTGTTACTTGGGCTTGATAAAGTTTGACAGGGGTTGTCATGAACGGCTGCTTCTGTGAAGAACGGGCGGTGGACTCACGAGGTAGCTTGGCGAACTCAGCTTTATTGAACCGCTAATAGCACGACATGTTAACGCCTCGTGTCACGCTCAGTTCACAACTCCAACACACACACTGCGCATGCCCAGTCTATACTGGCTACGGCAACCCAACTGGGACATATCACCACATCTCCCCCTTTTAACAGGAAACACACATGTTTCTAAACTATTCTAAACTATCCTGTATATAACATCCGAACACTAGGACGTTGGGGTAGACTGCCCTCGGTCCACAGCAACGTAGGGATTATTCTGCCCTCGATAGTTACTGTTCCTATTAATTCGGTGAACAACTAAACATTTTCCCAGTTACTATTTACCCACACTTCAGAACTCTATGTTTCACCCTTATACCTACAAACTACACAGGTCTATGTTTCACACTTATACATACAAACTACACAGGTCTATGTTTCACACTTATACATACAAACTACACAGGTCAACTTCACTTTATCCTTTTTTTAGTCATTAAGTGTCTCGGTACCTTAGAGGGATTCTGATTACCCTTCCCCTGGAAGTCACCTGTGAACCTTCTGGAGTTGAGCGCTCCACCTCTGGACCCATGTGTCTCTGATCAGGAGTTCTGGTCGCAGAATCAACACCGTCTTCAGGTGGAAAGCTACTGTTCAGTGTCACTGGAGAATCAGGTGGTTGTAGCTGATCTGGTTGATCTGTGGGAAGTGGGACAGCTTGCAGATGTCTCCGGTTCCGTCTTAATACAGCTCCATTCTCCGTTTCCACCATATACGACCTTGGCTCATGGCATTTGCCGATGACCTTTGCTGGGGTTTTCCAACTCTTTTCACCATCCAATTTTATCCTGACGTCTTGTCCCGGTTGTAGTGCAGGAAGTGGTTGTGCAGAATGATGGCGATCATGGAAGAACCTGTAGGTTTCCTTTGTCTGTCTGTCCTTTTGTTGAATCTCATGTCTGTCCACTGGAGCAGCTTTCAACTTGCTCTCCAGCATTGGAAGTGTGGTTCTGATTTCTCTTCCCGTCATCAGTAGTGCAGGGCTCACACCTGTAGCAGCACTAGGTGTTGCTCTGTAGCACATCAGGGCCAGATGGGGGTCAGGCTGCTTCAAAATGTTCTTTGCAGTCTGAACCGCTCGTTCGGCAGCACCGTTCGCCTGAGGGTAGTGGGGGCTGG
>JBBPBX010088173.1:0-14549 GCA_038048925.1 Garcialebias charrua
GTCATGTCAACAAACTAAAAGACACTTATGAGTTGTTTTTGAAAAACAACTTTTTATTTTATTTGGGTTGGATAATAAGGAAAATTGAGGACAAAGCCTTGTTTTATCTACGTCTAGCGACAATAAAAAAATAAAATAAAAAATAAAAAATTTCTGCCAGGCTGAACTGCTCACTCCTGGCCAGCAGAGGGCCCCCTTGAGCTGTCGGGCCCCTGGGCACCCGCCCGGTGTGCCCGTATTATAGATCCGGCCCTGCGTATTCACCTGCAAATCCTCTTCCTTTTTATCCAGTCCCGACACAATCCTGTATCTCTCGAACCGTCTGATCCATTTGGGCCAGTTTTGTACATCTCTGCAGTCAAACTTTTCTGGCGGGCTCGGGCGAAATCCCTCTCCGACGTTGCTAACGTTGCTAACGACGTTGCTAGCTGCCGCAGCGTTAGCGCTTCCCCTCTCCGTATCGGACATCTCGGATACGACTCAGTTATCTCGTTACTTGCGAGTGCGTCGGGAATGCTAACTTCACGTCGAAGAGTCACCGCTTCTGACACCATGTAATAGTTTGGAGACTACTCACGGAGAACTCGGACAACCGCTACTCTTTAGCCAGCCGGCGTCTTTATTATATATGAACTCTGACCCCGCAACTCGTACTTGTACATAACGCGCCTCTGGTACGGAACGACCCGAGGACCATAACACACCACAACAGTTCGTATTCTGGGGAAAATGGTAGTAAAGCGCTGTGCACTTCAGTTACTTCCGCATGTCTGCACGCCGATTTGATGACCTGCTGCATCGTATTTCGCCTTTTATACGACGTGGAAGGACCCACAGCAGCCCTGTGACATTACCCGAGCGTTTGGCAGTGACTTTAAGAATCCTGGCTTCAGGTAGCAGCCAGAAAAGTGTAGCAGCCAGCTACAAACTTGGTGCAACTACGGTTTCCCTGATAGTGTCTGAGGTGTGCCAAGCTATCTGGAAGGCCCTGAAGTCAGACTTTGTGTCGGTGCCAAAATGTCAGGAGTGGGCAGAAATAGCACGTGAGTTCTGGAGAGTGTGGAATTTCCCGAACTGTTTAGGCTGTGTGGATGGAAAACACGTGCAGATGAAAGCACCGCCAAATGCAGGGAGTGACAAAGGAACTCACTCTATTGTGCTGATGGCGGTGTGTGATGCCAAATACCGCTTCACCATGGTGGATATAGGCTCATATGGCCGTGAAAGTGATGGTGGCATCTTCCAGAACTGTGAATTTGGTTCACGGCTTCTTCGTGGGACCCTGGACTTGCCCAGACCTGACTACCTGCCTGGCACCAACATCAAAGTCCCTCACGTGTTCCTCGGAGATGCAGCCTTCCCATTACATGTGAACATGATGCACCCTTATCCAGGTACTGTATGTTGTATTACTGCAATGTATCAGTTATATAGTTTGCTAATAGGCGTAACCACACATATTGATCTAAACACAAGTGTTCATCTTGCAGGTACCAACCTTGAAGATGGGTGCAAAATCTACAACTACCGGCACTCAAGAGCGCGGCGTGTCATCGAAAACACGTTTGGCATCCTGGCAGCACGCTGGCGGATCTTTTGTCGCCCCATAGAGTTCCACCCTGATAAGACTGTGGACGTGGTGAAGGCGTGTGTGGCTCTGCACAACTTTTTGGTTCACACAGATTCAACAACCTCAGCAGTATCCAGGTACATCCCCCCCAGTTTTGTCGATGGGGCTTCAGCAGCTGGGGACCTCGTGCCAGGTGAATGGAGAAGACAGGTGCAGTGGGACGGCAATCTTTTGCCGCCAGGACGACTCTCAGCTGCACCTGCGTCAAGGGCAGCAATTGGTGTCCGAAATGACCTGAAGGGTTTCTTTCAGACGCCGCAGGGTCTTGTACCCTGGCAGGACGCGGTGGTACGGAGAGGATGCTTACAGTGAAAGCAACTCTGTGAAAGCATCACCGTAGGACATCAGCGGTTTAATTTGCTGGTGCAAAATGATCTCCATTTCCTTTATTGATGAGACTTTACCAGTCTGTTGTCTCCTCTTTTGGCCTTCTACTTTCATTTTTTTATTACATTTTTGAATGTTAATGATGTTAAATAAAATGAAACTACATTGAAATATCCACTTCAGCTTTCTGTCTGTTTTGTTTGCATATTGTATTTACAAAGCCACTAACAGTTTGATATGTCTCTGGACATTGTGCTGATAAAGCCGTCCCATACAGACACGCTGTAAGGTCACAATCAAAAATATGTGCAAGAAATGAAAAGAAAGTAAATGTGTATGACTCATATTCCATGAAATTCTTTATTTACCTACATATATATATATTTTTTTTATTGTGCAGAGGCACATCTCGCCTGCATCTGTGATGCTGTGGCCAGTTCAGCTCAGAGTTACAGCAAGCACTTTAAATCAGCTAAAATGCCAGGGATCATTGTGCAAAGAAAATGATGGATGGATGGATGGATGATGGATGGATGGATGGATGGATGATGCATAGATGGATAGATGGACTTCCTTATATCACAAAATTACTTGACTCATTCAAGTTTTCAAATTTCTAGGTCTTCACATTTTTTGATTGTGTCCTTACCCCATACCTAATTATATGAAGCAAATGTTCATAAATATTTCACGAACAAAGTATTGATTCAGTTTTTATTTATTTATTTTTAACAAACTTTAGCTGAGCTTAATCCTGTATTTTGACTTACAATATTTTTTCCCGTACAGCCCAAATCATCTTTTTTTTTTAAGTTGAAGATTTCTATAGAGATAACAATATGTTTTAGCTGCAAAGACTTAAATAGTTTTTTTTTAATCGAAGTGGCAAAAATGAAGTTTCATACATTATTACGTCATCTCATGGTTATACAGGTAGTCCCCGATTTACGAGCGAGATCCGTTACAACGAGGCGCTCGTAAACCGGAAATCTCGTATTTCGGAACGGCCGCCATTTCTCTCGTAAATCCGGAATTTCGCTCGTAAATTGGAACGGTTTTCGCTAGCGCGACTAAAAACACTCTATTTTCATCCAAAAACTGCTTATGAGTGCATAAAAATGATCGGAAACGTGTGTTCATATGCTTAACTAACTAACTGTGGTGAAAAAACACATGAAAACTCAGTATTTTTTTCGTTTTTTCCAAAAATTCGCAGCTCGTAAGTCTGGAACCTCGCAGATCAGAGCGCTCGTAAATCGGGGACTACCTGTACTGTAGTTTGAAAACCTCCCCGGAAGTGGCGCTTGATGCCAAGAATTTTATGATAGAATAGAGATGAAGTATAATGATTATTTGCAAATTTATACAGATGGTTCAAAAGATCCAAAAGCTGACGCAACTAGTAGTAGTGATTCCTGAGTTAAAGATTAAGCTTTTGAAAAGAACATCTAATTTTCTGAGTATATATGCAGTAGAATTGTGTGCTATTTTATTAGCTTTAGAATGGGTGGAGGATACTAGACTAAGTAAAATTATAGTTTGCAGTGATTCATTATCAGTACTGTTAAGCATTGAAAAGGGAAGCTCAAGTAATCACCAACACATTTTGTATGAGATTCTTTTTGTTCATCATAGACTATTTGAAAAAAAAAAAATATATATATATAGTAATAATGTGGACTCCTGCCCATGTGGGTATATTAGGCAACAAAAGGGCAGATAAGATGGCTAAATAAGCTGGTAAAAAGGTAGACATTGATATGCCGATAAAGTTATCTAAATCTGAAGGAAAAAGTATAGTTTGGAAAGAAAGCAAGAAATTATGGAAAATGAGGTGGGATAATGAGACAAAAGGGAGACATTTATATAGGATACAAAACACAGTTGATGTTAATAGAATCAGAGGAATAAATAGGAGGGAGGAGATAATTATAAATAGAATAAGAACTGGGCATATTGAATGACACTCTTTTTGAGATGGGGAAACATCTCACTGGTTTATGTGATTGGTGTAATCCCACAGAAACAATAGAACATGTTTTCATTAATTGCAGGAAATATGTGAGTCAAAGAAGATTATTGAGAATGGAAATAGGTTTTAATAGGGAACTAAAGTTTGAAAATGTGGCTGCTCAGCTGAGTAGTGATGAAGGGAAAAGAAAGATATTTCGTTTTTTTAAATAATTCTGGACTCAATAAGAGAATTTGAGAAAATAAATAAATTAATAATCACTAAGAGATGGCAGTAGTGCAACAATGATGGATGCAAGCTGCCATTAAAAACCAAAGAAGAAGAAGCAGTGGCACCCCTCAAGGTAGTGTAATTAGTCCAGTTTTATTCAACATAATGGTTAACGACATCTTTGCAAATCTTGACAGAGGTATCAAATCAGCACTATATGCAGATGATGGAGCAATATGGATGAGGGGGAGAAATGTTTCACATGTTGTTAAAAGTATTAGAAAAGCAATTAATCAAATAGAGCGCTGGTCTTATGAATGGGGTTTCAAACTGTCTGTAAGCAAAACTAAATACATGATGATAACAAACAAAAAGAAGATAAATGATGAACATTTCTTATGGACTACCTTTACAATTGGTTAGTGAATTTAAATATCTTGGCTTATGGTTAGACAGTTCATACTCATGGCAATGTCATTTAAATCGGGTGGAAACAAAGTGTAAAAAAGTAATAAATCTAATGAAAGCAGTGGCAGGTAATAACGGGAGCAGATAAACAATCACTTTTAAATATGAGCTCTCATGAGATCGACGTTGGACTATGGATGCATAGTGTATGGAGCAGCAGCAAATTCAACACTTCAAAAATTAGATAGACTTCAATCCAGAGCACTACGTGTGTGCACAGGAGCAATAAAGACAACCCCAATTAATGGAATACTTATAGAAAGTGGTGAAACTCACTTTCACCACTAGAAATTAGAAGAACTAAACTGTCATTAACTTACTGAGTTAAACTTAGAGGAAGTAAAGAAAATCCTGCAGCAACGACAATTCAGAATTGTTGGGAATATAACAAACATCAAATAAACGGATTTGGGTGGAAAATAAACAAATTAGCGGAAATATATGGAATAGAAAATAAAGAATTTGCACAGATTAATCCAAAAAGTGTTATCTCACCCTGGTTAATTCCAGAAAGTAAAGTTGATATGAAAATACTAAAAGAGAATGGAATGTAAATGAAATAGGGGTGAAAACCAGCAAATACATTAGAGAATCATATTATAATTACATGGAAATTTAAACAGATGGCTCAAAAAATACAAAGGGGTGGGTGGGAATAGGAGTTTATGTCCAAGAATTTGAAGTTTGTATTTCCAAAAGGATATCGGATCAACTTTCAATATACACAGCAGAAATGGTGGCAGTTATACAATGGATTGAGGAGGTTAGACCTGATAGGGTGGTGATATGCACTGATTCAAAGGCTGTCACAGAAAGTATGCAGTCGAAAGGAAACGACAGGAAAGACCTTCTTTTGGAAATACAGCACACATTATTCCGGTTACACAGAGGTGGAATTGATGTACAGTTTTGTTGGGTGCCAGCACACGAGGGGGTGGAAGGGAATGAACGAGCAGATAAACTTGCTAAAAAAGCATAGACAGGAGAAATAACAGTTAATATAACATTAGGGAAAGGAGAGGGTAAGTCAATTATTAAAGGAAAAGAAAAAGGGAAATGGCAGAAAAGATGGAATGAAGACAAGAAAGGAAGATTATTCAAACTTCAAAAATCAGTTACAATAAATAATTACTGTATAGAGAAAGATGTAGAAGAGAAGAGGTGGTAATAATGAGAATGAGGGTAGGCCATACACTTCTAAATGATACAATGTTCATGATGGGGAAACGGAATGACAGTAGATGTGAGGAATGTGGGGATACAGAAAGTGTAGAACATGTACAAATGAAAGACAGATTGAAAAGAAAAGTCAAAGAGGCAGGGAGAGTTTGGAGTGTGGGAGGAATTTTAGGAACTGAAGGGGATAAAAATAAAATAAAAGATGTTAGAAAAGAGTTGTTCATCATTTAGCTACATAACATTAATATTAAAAGTAAAATATAGGAAAAGGAGGCCATGAGCTACACACTCTTGCTCAATAGGTGGCGGTATGCACCTGAACGTTGTTTGCAATCCGCCAATAAACTAACAGAAGAAGAAGAAGTGGCGCTTGGGCAACCGAAGAAGAAAAGCAGCAGAGAGAGAGATCGTCAGCGGCTAAACTGTAAACACCAGCAACCAGGGAGACTTCTAGCACGGTTGGGATGGAAACATCAGGTAAAACCAGGCCGGGCCGGGACAGGCCTGCTTTGGTGCCACACTGCTGCTGTCAGCCTTTGACAACACATCGATGTGAACTGTGTCAACATTAGCGCACTTTACTTTATCCAACCTTTTTTTTTACGAGCTGATGAAGTTGAGCTAGAAATACAAATAATCTCCTGTATCCTGAAAGTGTACTCTACCAAGGCGTAATGGACTTTGATGTATGCAACAACTTGTCTTGAAAATAGAAGAATTGACTGAATGAATTGATGTTGCTACTAGCTTTAGAGCTAGCCTCCCCATGTTAAAAGTGTAAAGTAGCCTTTGGAGGGGAGTGTTGCCTCATTGATTTGGTTTTTATTTTCGTAAACATTTGGTCCAGATGCATGCTGCCTGGGTAATTAGTTTAATAAAAGATTAATAAACTAATTTTGGCCATACCGTAAGCTAGCTGACTTAAGAAGCTAACAACAGTTAGCCGGTCTGTGCTAAGCTTCTCGGTTTTCAGTGAAGAATATAAAGTACTGCAGTTCATGTTACACAAACAACCCGGGCAGACAATGGAGGTGTACTGACAGAAAACAGCTTAAAAAGAAAATCCAAACTCTGTGCTGTTCACGAGTCTTGTCCTTGCAGCATATGGCATGTTTGGTTTCCCTGTCTCCATATTTATATTTACTCCATATTGTTAACGACATTTGTGTCATTGTGCTTCAGAGTTGTTTCAATACTGTCACGTGTCATTTAAAACTTGGGCTTCACATTTAAGAAGTACATCTTTCTTAAGGTAAAGACTAAAGAGGTAAAGTACCACTGAGTAAAACTGGGCAAACCCATGTAAATACGTATTGGCATTTAGCTTTTTGTTAAAAAGTAAAGACAAAGCAGTTTTTTTAAAATCTCTCTCCTTTATTCCTGTTTCTCTATTGAGGTAAACAAAAATTAGGTCTTGAATTTGTCGAAAAATATATTTGTGTTTAGGCTTCGACTACTGGAGAACACTTTGATTTCATTTTCTTAAATTAATTGCTAAAATTGAATAGTTTTTATTTGGTATTATTTCTATCTTAACGTGATTCTCACCCTGCCATTGTGTATCTGTTCCTCTCAAACCCAGCCGGTCGAAGCAGACGACCGCTTGTCCTGAGCCTGGTTCCGCTAAACGTTTCTCCCTCACAAGGGAGTTTTTCTTTTCCACTGTCGCCTTCATGCTTGCTCAAGATGAGAGTTCTGTGATAGAGTTAAATTCAAAGCAGTCTGCTTCTCAGATAAATAATGTTAAATTATTATTTTTACATATGAATGTTTCTGTTCAGCCCTGAGATAACTCTTGTTGTGACATGGCACTATATACAGTAAATAAACTGAACTGAATTGAATTGCATCAATGTATTTAAAGTTTCAGTTTTGTTTGTAGAAAATACACCTGATTTAGTTTCAAGTTATATTTTATGTACAACTTGCTAATGAGTCACAGAATTATGTTTCAGTAGCAACCCGTCATTAGTAATGACGGGTTGCTACTGAAACATAATTCTGTGACTCAGAGCCCATTTATATTGCACATTAAAATGTATTGTAAAAATGGAAATGGATAGAAAATGCTAATTAAAGTAGTTTGTGCTTCTTGGTGCATTTTTGACCACAACATGCTTTTAAAAGTGATTTAAGGCATTTTTCCATTTTAAAGGTTAAATAATGTATTTTGGAATATGACAGGTGTGATTTTACAGTTACTGATGTTTTAGAACTAGATTACACTGATGGGGGACACAACTATCATTTCCTTTTAAATGCTGTTGAGTGGCAGTGCCACTTGTGTGTGGAGGCTAACTAACTTTACCCACAAAATGACCCCAAATTTATCATTTAACAAAATACCCCATCCTTAACGTGTTTACTGGACTAGGTTATCAGACTTTTTCAGTCCATACATTTTGTGTGTGATTTGTTAAGCTTAGAGAAATCACTGCAAACCCATGGTGGATAACTAGAAAGTTACAAGATGCACTCAATGAACAAATACAGTTGTTGTTATGATGTTGGCTCTTAAAAAAAAACAGGTACTAGAAGTGGAAAAAAACATTATTATTATTTTTTGTTGTTGTCTTCACAGGCTAACCTGAACGTGTCAAACCAAATATTGTTCTTCAGTGCAAGGACACAAAGCCAATGCGCAGGTGGGTGTGGTATTTATTTACCGGTAGGTATAAATGTGAAACACTTGCAGAATGTGGGCGTTACGTTCAGACTTGTGCCACACCTCTAAATAATAATTGTTTAAATGTACTGGAGCCTGATAAGAAGATGTACGGTAAATAGAAAATATTTCCAGCCAGAAAAGTACATTGGTGCACACAAGGACATTACACCAACACATCGAGTGGTGTCAGGTTAGTAGAGAAAAAAGAGCGTTTTAAAAGCACAGCAGAACTAATTGCTATGGTGGTGGAAATGTTCGAAACCAGATCCATTTAGACAATTTTAAGTTACCACATTAGCTTGTCTGTAAGGTGGACAAATCTATACTGTACTAAATTGACCAGTTTAATCTTGAGTCAAGATCACTCAACATTCACTGAGGAGGGAGATCTGACCTTTGACCCACTGTGTTACTTATAATTTCAATCTCGTGGTCTGTTTCTGTCTTTGGTTAAAGTCTGGGTTGACGCTGCTGTTGGTGAATAACAAATACAATGTGGATTCAGAGCAGAGGTGTTTTCACTGTGACTGGTTCTGTATCCCAAACTGGGAAAATCACTGTGCATGGTCACCTGCATCTGTTTGAAGAGGAAAGATGAGTTTTCAAAGGAAAACGATGAATTGGGAAAAACATTTGTTTCCAGTTTGAACAAGATCTTGATCATCTTCTTAAAGCTGGGGTCTGCGATATTTGAACACTCTGGGACTCTCTGGGACTTAGAAATATTTTCAGCGCAGAAAAGCATTCTGCTCCCTCCCCTCAGAGCCATATATGGCACAGTCCGAGCTTCTGGTGAACTTGGGATCTGCTCCGCCCCCTGCTGCTCTCTGCTCAGAACCGCTGCGATATTCTGTGTTTATGGTAATAAAACCTTCTAATAAAATAAAATAAAACCATGGAGCGCTAGTCCTACAACACAAAATCCAGCAGAAATCATCAGAGGTTCACGAAGCAACGTTTGGACATGATTTAATTCGCTCGTGACTTCCTCATGTCGCTGCGCTGGTCTGGAATGTCTGGAATGCTCCACCTCCTCCTGTCTCTGCGCTGCGATATTCTGTGTTTATATGATAATATAACTGTTTAAAAAATTTAATAAAACCACGAATCACTCATCCTACAACACAAAATCCAGCAGAAATCATCAGAGGTTCACGAAGCAACGTTGGACATGTTTTAATTCGCTCGTGAGTCGTGACAAATCCATTTCCTCATTTCTGTCAGTGAAGGATGAAGCGATCACTTGGCTTTTGGCAAAAAAAACTAAATAAAAGTCCAGCTCTGGGATAAAGAAGGGATATTTAATACATTTTGTGTCACATAAAAAACAGTCCTGCATCGCTTTGCAATCCTTTGAATGAGAACGAGCTGCGGCTGGGACAGGTGGGGGCGTGGGTTGGGGCGTGACAAACAACTCTGTTTTTATTGGCTGTCAGTGTTTTTATAAATGCTGATAGAGAAGCAAGGGGACAGTAGATTTTTTCAGAGATTACTTTGTCTAACATCAGTTTGTCAGTAGATAGTGACTGAGTGAAGAAATATGGTAAAAATATATTGTTTGAAAAGTTACAGACTACATTACAATCTTACATACTATAGCTTTAATGTATTTTCTATCAATGACTGATAAATGTTGACGACAATGGGGGAAAAAAACAACTTTTTAAAACTTTTTTTAAATAAAGGACACAAAGTAAATTTCAGTCATGGTAATACAAATCAAAGTCCAGCACACAGATATCAGTTAAACAGCTTGTTGTTTAACAATAAGTTTCTACATGTACAGTAGTCCCTCGCTACTTTGCGGTTTGTTTTTTGTGGCTTTGCTCTATCATGGTTTTTCAAAATAAGATTGGGCATGACACATAATTGGCTGTTTGATGGATGAGCTGCACGACCGGCATGAATTTTGTATTTAAAATAAATTATTTAAAATTATTTAGCACCTGCTGCACATTTGTGCAGCCCAGAGCTGTAGGAGAAACTTCCTCCTGCAGCGCTACCTCTCTCCTCCTTCCTCCCTCCTCGTTCCTCCCTCCTCCTCTGTGGATCTCTGTTCTGCAGTGAAGAAGTGGGCGTGGCCAAGAGCACAGAGTGCAGCCGTGGCAAAGAGCTAAAATCATGACATGCTGTGCTCTTTTACAGTGTTTCGAGTTTAGAAACACTGTTTAGAATATTGCAAGAGTGTGGGAAGGGTTTACATCGTGGGGCTTCAGGGTACGGATCCCCCACGATAAAGAGGGACTACTGTACTGCATTGTTTATGTGAGAAGAAAATATATTCCTAATATTTCTCAACATTATCTTTAAATGTATTTTTAGTTCAGTTAAAAGTTGTGCTGACAACAAGACTGGATCCTAGTACATGTAGTATCTAATCCATCGTAAACTTTATTGCAACCTGCAAAGAAAGATCCAAAACATTATCTCTTCTGTTATGGGACACAAAGAAAGTTCAAAATTAAAACAACAGCTTTGTGTGAATTCAATTCCCAAAACAATGGACGCTACTAATTTATAAATAATGTATCTTGTATTTGATTAGTTTCTGGCAGATTGTACCTTGTCTTTGTCAAAGTGGAGCGCTCCGTTTGGTGTTGTGGCTGCATTGTAATTCAACCTGCCTGTCATGGAGGAAGATGAGCTAAGGTGTCTTGGTTATGCTGCAGTGAATAGCAAATCTAATTAAATGATCACTAAATGTATTTTTCTTTTATTCAAGCACTTAAGGTCAAGATAATTTGATGGTTTATGTTTGTAAACTGTAATAAACTTGGCCTTTTATGAAGGGATTCATGTATTAAACTATGTGAGTAAAGTGTGAGGTCTGATCACAACGATGAAGACAACATCTGTGGAAATGGTCGTGTTTAAATGTCAAGGAGTTTTGGCTGGAGCTTGTGAACATGAGTCCCAGCACCAAGCTGCGCCCGTGTCTCCTGCTCTAAAAAGATGTGGGGTCGGCGTGGATACGTTTACACTGACAGATACATGTACAGAACAGTGACCACACTATAGATGGTTCAGCTGATGGCCTCAGAGTCTCTGACTTACACTTAGTCTGGGTTTCTGCATGCTGGTCTGTACTAAAGTACTTTATAAACGTATAATTTAATGCATTTGTACAAGTTAAGAACAGGTAAATTGGAATTATTGTGTGTATTTCTCCAAGTCAGGCAATTTAAAAACTAAAGTTTCTTACATGCAAATGTTACCTTTAACTCCAGACTGGAAATTGCGCACGACTAAATCAAACTTTTTTCATTTTGTTGCGTGTTTGCCTTTTTTTTTTTTACCAATATCTACCACAGGAATTTTCCATTTAGCTTCAGTCTCTAGCAGTGATGTGCCAAGCCAAACCCGAAAACTTCCACTTCCATTGCAGCGTGCCAACCTGAACCGTTGAGACTGTCCCACCACTCTTCCTCTGTTTTCAGACAAACATGTACAGCCTTTTTGTTTTCAGTGCTTTTGTATGCAAATCTCTTTTCTGGAGTTTAAATTTAGCCTGTTAGCTCTTACTATTGATAGTTTTTGACTACCAGGTACTTAAAGGTTAAACTGACTCGTGATTTCCTGCTTTTGTTTAGGGAACCTTTAAGAATGGTCAATAAAGATATTATTAGACTTTCTGAAACAATATGTCTGAGCTTTTCACAGCTTGTTCTTTTGCATTTAGAGTAAGTTGTTACATCTAATATCTGACAGAAACATGTTCAAATTTTGGCACAAGAGAACATAGTCTCTGTACTTTGACCAAAATAAATGACTCTCATGGGCTGTATTACCATAAGTAAAGACAAACAAAAATTGAAAGTGCATTTCTAGTCCTATTTTCAGAGCTTCCTTCCAGACTGTTTCAAATGAATAGTTTTAAGTGTGTGAATCCATAAAGTGAAAAAAAAGAAGAAAGTGGGAGCCTTTTTAAAGAAATGACAAAATTGGTTGAGATACCAAATTGTAACCCTGTAAATATATTTGCTGTGAAGGGCCACCAGTGCACGTCAGGACGCCACTGGAATGGACATCACCAGCCGCTGTACTCTGGGGGACCCCAATAAGCTCCCTGAAGGGGTCCCCCAGCCAGCACGGATGCCTTACGTGTCAGACAAACACCCGCGGCAAACCCTGGAAGTGATCAACCTGCTGAGAAAACACCGGGAGCTTTGTGACGTGGTGCTGGTGGTGGGCGCCAAGAAGATTTATGCTCATCGTGTCATCCTGTCTGCCTGCAGCCCTTACTTCAGGTATGAAACAGCACCTTTGGGATTCACACGTGCACATCTTCTGTAGAATAGGTCAGCCTTGAAAGCATTGTGGTTGTGTTCTGATGGCCTCTGCAGGGCAATGTTTACTGGAGAGCTGGCAGAGAGCCGGCAAACTGAAGTGGTGATCCGGGACATTGACGAGAGAGCCATGGAGCTGCTCATTGACTTTGCCTACACCTCACAGGTATGAGTGTTGCCATGTGATCAACATGCACTTCAGCCACGCTGATAGATTCTCTAAGATTACTCTGTTGATGGATATTATTTAAGACATTTGTCTTTTTGAAGCACGCATTTATGTTAAGGTGCAAATTGTCCATTTTTCTTTGGATCATTAGCAGTTTTTAGTTCATTTTACACATTTTAAAGGAATTTGATGCAACTTGGTGCAAAGTATTCTCATGATGAGAGGCAGCACAAATAATCTGCATTTTGTGCTGCACCCTTATTGCAGTTATGACCCTTACCTGTGGCAACTCGGATTTCTAATTTATTTTTTACTTGGTGAAATATTTAATAAAACTATTGCTTAAATGCAAGTAGGCTTTAGGCAAATGCAATCTTTATCCGTTTGGATGTATATTTCTCTGCCTGTGATGTTCTTGGTTTTATTTGAACACTGTTGTTTTGACCAGCTTGCATGACTATTGTTGAGGATAGCACTAACTTCCAAATGCAATTTTACTCTTTAGGAATTTAGAGAAATTAAGTAGTTATTCATAAACCCTCCCTACAGCTTAAATGATTTAACCTCCCAAGGAATTAGTTTTAAGTTGTAAACACTTGTCACATATGTGTGTACTGTTCTGTATTATTAGTTTTTAATCAGACCTTAAAGGTGAGTGTAGGCAGAAGTCCCTACAATAAAGGTACTCATACAAACTATTGAATAAAATATAAGAAGGTTTTCATGAACTATATCGATGGTGCAGTTTGAAACATGTTTTTGCCAGTACCGTAGTTTAATTATACATTTTCATCCTCCCACAGACCAAAAACATGCATGTTCGTCTGATTGGTGACTCTAAATTGTCCCTTTGTGTGAGTGAGTTTGTCTCTGTGTGTCCCTGACGCCCTGTGATGCACTGGAGACCTGTCCATGGTGTACCCTGCCTCTCACAGTGATTGCTGGATATGGGCACTAGTGACCCCCGCGACCCAAAAAGGATAATGGATGGATGAATTCTGAAATGTGAATACCGCGACCCAAAAAGGATAATGGATGGATGAATTCTGAAATGTGAATACACAGTAAATGAAAACAATCCCACATCTAAATCTGCCCCAAATCCACGTGGAAGCTTGAGTGACTGAACTACTTTAGGCTGGTTGAAGGTATATTTTAAACATCGTAATATTTTCAAGATAAATAGATGAAATGTGCACTGTTTTCATCTCTTCAAATTTAGATTGTTTAAAAAACCTATTTGCATACATTACCCAACACACTTGAGCATAAATATGTACCTAAACACTGAAATTATTGGTCCACGCCTTCCAAAATGGCTCCTACATGGTTTAGTACCATTGTTGACACATTTTCAGTCACTTTGGCTGTTTTCTCCGATAAACAAATGCGTGTTGTACTTGCAGCTGTCGTGGGCAAAAGGAGATTTCCAAAACAGACCAAGGTGTAGTCCATCAGATTTGTTTACAAAGCTTAACAGTCCATCATTCACAGAAGATCAATACATTTACACGATCACACTTATCAAACACCTTCACCTGTCTGAAGCGCTGACCTGTTCTGACTTCCTGACCTGTAAAAGTTAATTTTATCCATGTCTGAGCCGTCATCAAAGGTCCGCTGCAGACAGGAAGGAGTGG